>CAJUYI010004847.1:0-17229 GCA_910591695.1 Galerucella pusilla
AGCGTACAAAAAAGTGGCGTCTGTGAAATCATACTTCAACATCATGAGTTGACGTTAATAATGTCTACTTTTTTTGACGTTTGCGGAAAAACAACCTTATGCGGCGCCTTTCCCAACTGTGCTACGAGACATTGTTGAAATAATAGCATAAAGCGTATAAGTATGTTATTGTTATACAATATTTTTTGTAATAAATTATTGTAAACAAAAATAATGAGTTAAAATATGTATTTGCCTTGGTCATTGAGTATTTTTGGTCTGGTGCTCGACATTTCTTTTAAAAACTTTCAAACTGTCATAAAACACACGAATCTCTTAGTAACTGTCAAACATTCTACAAAAAAATATTGGGTCTGTCTACTTGGGTATTTGAAAATCTAGGTTTCTATCGGTCAATTTTTCAGTTTCATAATGAAAACCAGTGTTATAATGACTATCATTATGAAACTGAAAATTGGCATTTAATTTACAACTACAGAGAACAGTTGCATAAATTTAAATTGTTTATGTGTCACTTACTTTGGATTTGGCAAGATATTCAGACTCATCCGAAACAATAGATGCTCTAATGCCAGAATCTTCACTGCCAGTTTGGCTTCTTAAGCACACTGGACTATCAGCATGGAACGAATTATTCAAGGCATTGAACAGATCACCTTCGCTTCGACTAAGACGGTTTTTTGTTTTTGGAAAATTCCCACGCGCTACTAGATGATGCAGAAGATTTGAAGCATGCTTGCAGTAAAGGAGAAGTTGACCGGGTCCAGCTGGAAACTCGCTGGAGAATTGAAGAAACAATTATTTATAATATGCGGATTATGCAAATAATTAAGTTTCGTATAGCCATTCTGTGAGTGGGAGAGAGGAAGTATTCTGTTTTCTCTTGGACATAATAATTTAATTTATAGTGCACACTATGGATCCTATATGAGATTCTTCTTAGGGAAGATAAATATTTGTCGAAGTTTTCGATATATTAGGAACGTTATATCATCGTTACGTCATCAGTCATTTTTGGTTGACAATAGGAAAAATTATTAACAACTAATAAAGAAATTCAACTTCTCAGTTGTCTAGAAGAATCGATAATTGTCTGCTTCACAGCTAGTAGAGGATAAAAGATATTACATATAGTACAGGGAATGAAGCATTTCACCTGGCAATTTTTTCGTCCAGCATGGATTGACATGAAATTTTAACAGAAGGTAGGTGGTTGCCACCCCATCTCAGGGGTGAAAATTTTATATTACATTTTAACCACAGGAATCGATTGAAAAAATGATTCTAAGCAAAAAATGTTCTATACATTTTTTTTTGTAAAATCAATATTCTCTAAGTTATTCGCGATTGAAAGTAACGCTTTTTAGAGGAAAAAATCGACGTTTTTGATGTTTTTCACGGATAACTCGAAAATTATGCATTTTATCAAAAAAAACTGTAGAAAGCAAAATTGTAGCTTTTAAAAAAACAAGCAAAACCCTTGTTTTATAATTTTTCTAAAACCAATAGAAACCGACATATGGCCCATCAATGATTAGCTTTTTTTCCCAAATGCAAAATTTGATAAATTCAAAGTCAAATTCCGGAAAACTGATGCATTTTTCGTAGAAAACTCACAGAATCTTTTTCAAAGAGCATAACTAGACCTTTCTTTAAAAAAAAAGGTCTGTAGCATCAAAATTGAGTGAATTATGACAAAAATAATGTCAGTACTGAATTTTTTTTATACAAAAAAAATCGGTGAAAACAACCCCCTAACTACCCCCCAAATAAAAATTGATATTTACCCTTGTGCAATTCTCTTTGTACATGTATGGTTAATATGTCCAAGAAGTTTGACCAATTTAAAATTCATAGTTTTCGAAAAATTATGGCTTAAAGTAAAAAGTTATTTTTCATAATTGTATTTTTTACCCTTTCTTTCAAAATAACTTCGAAAATATTAGAGATACAAGCAAAGTTAAAAAAAGAAATTGTAGCTTTTTTTATGACAAAAATTTTCCTGTAGGTAGATTTTTTGTACAGTTAATAATTTGACGAGATATAGCCGTTTAAAACGTCTATTTACGAACGAGCACCACCTTTTCTTAGCCCTTTAAACTCACCCCATTTAAAAACGAAAGGGTCTAAAGAGATTTAACTTACAGATCCTTGTAGTTCTTGAAAAACCCTACAAAATCCTTTTCGAATAAACTTTTTATCATCAAAAATGAAGGAAATACGTTAAAAAAACCAATCGATTTTTTTTTCGAAAAATTCCAATTCAATTTATATCTATTACAATAGTTTATAAAAAATTGCAATGTTGTGAAGGGTGGTTTTTAAAAGTTGAAAAACTTCTTAATGCACGTGACACATTTTTTTTTACAACAGAATTATTGAGCAAATCCCTATTAGCATTATTATTTTTCTCTTGGCAAAAAATTTTTTTTATATACAATATGTCTCAGTAAGTTGGAACCATATGGGAAACTTTTTTATTATTAATTTTAGGAAAAAAATGTATTCTTTATAAAAAGTTCTGCATGTTCTAAAATATAAAATACAATCAACAGATGTCAATTTTTTTCAGTCGTGTACGAGGTATGTCAAAAAATATGAATTTTACTCAAGAGTAAAGTACCTTTAAATTTGACAATACCGAAAAATGTTATAAAAAAAAGTTTATCAGTACCAAAAACTATGTTCAAATATGCAATTACATATTATTATTGGGATGCCTATGATTAAAAATAATTGCGGCTTCTCTATGGGCTTTATAATTTTCTCCCACAATAAAAACGATTTTTATTTTTTCTTCACTACTTAACAGAGCCGCCATTTCTTGTATTTTATAAAAACTAACTAGCGATTTGACGTTTGCCGTCAGTGCATCCTAGATTAAAAATCGTAATGTACGCAAATTGCTAATATACAGAATTATCATTGCTAATACAGAGAAGTGAGTAAAAATAACAGAAATTATTTTTTCATGGCAGATGGATAATATTAGATATCTGACAATAGCTTTCAATAATCAACTTTTTATTATAACAATAATTGTCAATATTCTGAAAATAAAGGTACTTTACTCCTGAGTAAAATTCATATTTTTTGACATACCTCGTACACGACTGAAAAATATTGACATCTGTTGATTGTATTTTAGATTTTAGAACATGCGGAACTTTTTATGAGGAATACATTTTTTTCCTAAAATTAATAATAAAAAAGTTTCCCATATGGTTCCAACTTACTGAGACATATTGTATAACACTAATAACAGTTGATTTTTAAAAGTTGAAAAAGTATAAAATTGTATTTTGAAATGTAACAAATTCATCATTTTACTAATTCAAACCAATTTTCACCTATCTTAAGATTTATAATGCTATTTTTTAATTTTTGACATTTAGGGGTAGTTTTCACCCCTAAGAAACAATCAGGGTTCGTCGGCATGACATGATATATAAAGCAGAGGGTGAGTTGAGCCTAATCCCAAATTTTTATGCAAATCAATCAGAGGCGAAATAATTTTTTAAGGATTCATGATTTTTTTTACATTAAGCTGTAACAGGGGCTGCTTTTTAAGGGTTGAAATATGATGTAATTGTATTCCAAAGCTCAAAACAATCATAATTCAACTTATCCAAACCAAATCTTACCCATTTTCAGGTTTAAAATGTTATTTTATGATTTTTGACAAATAAGGGTAGTTTTCACCCCTAAAAACCGTTTAGCGCCCTTCCGTCGAAATAGATTTTGAACCTTCGGCTATCACCTACCTCCTGTTAAAATTTCAAGTCAATCCATGCTGGACGAAAAAATTGCGAGGTTTTACCTTTTTTTGAGCTTCATTCCCTGTACTAATAATAGTCCCGAATAATGTTCTTTGGGAGCCAAAACATTTAACGTTTTTGGTAAAATAAAAAATCTTTCTGAAAATAAAGTATAAGAAAAATGTATGATTACCTGCTGGTGTGCATAACGATAATTTTGTGGTCAGCTTCCAGCTGAGAAGGAGCTTGAAGATGAAACTGGTGAAATTGAAACCATTTCCAGATTATTTTTTGTTCGCCGGTACATGGATCACTTATAATTAAATCCTGTTGATTAAGACTCAAGACACCGAATGTTCCTATTAATCCAGCTGCCCTTGAATGACGGTTATCAACCAAAGACACTCTAAAGTTGGAATGATCAACTGAAACAGTTAAGAAATCCACTATTTTTTAAATAATTTTCTATAAAAAAGTTCCACCAAAAACCCAAGTCAACAAATTAATCATTCAACTGATTTCAAAGAGAGATCTGTTCTTTTGTCAGGGATATGAAAACTTGCAACAGTTAAAATATATGAGGGAATAATATATTATGCAGATAATGTAGTTCATAGGGTAGAGCACCCTCAAGATCTACAGAACAATGTGCATTACAGAGATTTGAGATGGGTAAAATGTGACTCGAAGATGGATAGGATGACAAATGTTGAAATATGGCAAGATCTTGAAATCATTGAGCAAGTACAAGTAAATCGGTGGGGACATTTACAGAGAATAGAAGTTTCAAAACCATTTAAAAAGGTTGGAATGCAAAAATAAGTGAAAATAAAAAAAGTCCCAAAGCATTGTGGGATAAATGTATTGGAAATATATTAGAGACAAGAGGGAAGAGCAAAAAGAACAGGAATAAATAAAGAGGAGTGGACTAAATTTCTATGCAATTTTTAAAGTTCATAAATGTAATTCGCTGTATGGATTTGATTAAACTAAATTGAAAGGAATTGTTGTGGTTGTTATATAATAATTTTAGAATTATAACCTGGAATGTATGAAGCCACAGCAAGCATCCGTCTAACAACTGACATCCATTCTTGAGATTGCGTTTCAGAGTTACCATTCAAAAAAATAAGAGGTTTTTGTTTTCTTCCCAAACTGAATAGCCCAAAAGCGTATCGTTTAGTTCGAGACTCAGTTCTGCATATTGTGGAAGACCTGGGCAGTATGAAACAATGTGAAATGTTTCCTTCTTTAGAAGATCGTAATTTAAGTTCCACGCCATTTTCAATGCTGTCCAAACGGTTTATTTCACACCATTGTTTCTTCCAGGTCTGTAATAAAAAAAATTACATTATTGTTACATAAATTTTTCAACGACAGATGTCATATCGTACTATTTAATAGTGCTAATCACTATCGTCGTTGTTACTGCAATAAATATTTTGTATAAGACTATTGTTTTATTAACTCATCAGTGTACTGTTCTACAATATTTAAGAAAAAACATTTAACACGTTCAAGTCATTTTAAAACGTATGCACCTACGCCTATGGTAAAATGAATCGTAAAACGATCCGTTCAAGGTTATCAAATGAAATTTATGAGAGATATACTACTGGTTAGTTCATATACTGTGGTTCTAATACTAATACCTATAATTATTCCATACCCAAAAACAACAATTTGACTTTGTATATTGCAGCACAACTAAATTGTATACAATACAAGTAGGTATTTTCATATACCAATGTATGTGGTATGTGAAATTATATTGAAAAGCTTCAAAGAATTCCCAAATATGTTTTATTCAAACTATTATTAAAAATACATTTTTAATATTCTAATTTTGTATTAACCTACAAAATGTGAAAACGCCACGATACTGATTTGAAGTGAAATATCAATTTTATTATATATGGCGCTGGTTTTCACAACAAGTTTGCGCATACGCCTGCAACTTCAAGTGGCTTCACCTTATCTGAAACGCAGTCTAATGCCCGGTTGCACCAACCGACCGTCGATACAATAACCGTTGATCGACCGATTAATCGATGATTCTCCGATTTTTCAAAATACCAGTTACGCCAGAAAAAGTTAGTTGGTATTTGAATCGACTGTTAAATCAAAGAATACACCAGCTTAACTAGAACCGAAGCCCGACGATCTCTTTGATGTTTTGGTGAGAAAAATCTATGACCTTGAGAGACCGACGTTGACAGATAACTTATTAAATACACAGAGAAATGATCAAATTTTCAAATATCTGCGATATAATTGGTTGGTATGACAATTGTAATTAATTTATATGTAATATTACATTTGTTTTATATATAATTAAAGTTAGCTCAAAATATATTTTTCACTAATTCGAATTTAAAAAAAAGTGTTAATCAAATGAATTCGTGATGCATTCCCATTTCGTTCCAATTCAGCACCTTGATGTTCAACTTCAATTTTATTTTCAATATGTTGATCGCAATAAATTTCAAAAATTTTATCGTTTTAAAAATGCCAAATAAAGTGTCAAACTAACCTATTTATAAAATAAAAAAACTATATCAAAATTTTATATTCGTTTTGTTCGTTAGTGCTGTTTTACAATCCCAACCATTATTAAATTGAAACAAAATGGATATTTACACTGAAAAAAAAAATAATGGCTAACTTCACTATAAAATAAAAATGAACTAATATTTTAACCGAAACTGTGAGTTTAATAAAAACAGTATACCTATGTCCGAATTACATTGACATGATAATACACATTTATTTAAATTATTTCTTTTTAGAAAACATTCAGGATAATCATTAGGTTGAAATTTCAAAATGCTAATAACTTCTTTTGTCATCAAATTAAAAGTCAATCAACAACTAATTATTCAACTATTTAATGTCTAAGTGGGATTAAGAGTTCTGGAAAATTAGATTGTGACACAGAGACGAACATAATTCATCATTGTATTATATATTTTTATCATACTGTATTGTAAATTATTTTGTTTGTTTGTTTTCAAATGACACCTACAACGTTTGCATGTAGATACCTTTCGTAAAATTGAACAAAATGATATAAGGATTGAGGGGTTAAGCACCTTTACTTTTCGAATTACAGGATATTTTGAAAAATTGAATGTTTTAATTCGATAACTTTAAAATGGATCAATACATTGATTTGACATTTGGCAGGTTCTTTTTAAATGTAAAAGGGCATATTTTGATGGGAACATATTTTTCAATTTTTGATCCAGTGGTATACACTTGGATGAATATGTTACCTTTCCCCTCCCATTTTTTACGCCACTGACCTTTGAAGCAACTTTCACTCAATTTTGTATTCCTCAATGGTTTTCACGTGAAAAACAAATAACCTATACATATAAAAAAATTTGTAGTTTTGAAGATATTTAATGATTTCATGAAGTCTGCAAGATCACTTTTTAATAATTAATTTTTAATAAAAAAAAGGTTCTTGTATTTTTTTCAATAACTACCAAGTACTTATGGTTGGAATATGTAACAGGAACTAATTTATGAAACTGCAATGCATCTAAAACATTCGGAGATTGTTGAAAATAGTTGATTAAAAGAAATAACTATTATTGTTTGAATAGTAGAAATATAGAAATATTTATCCATACTACGAGTATATAAAAATGTTTTGTTTTCAATATAATTTGAATTTGATTTGCAATAATTGGAAAACATGTAGTCTATTGGTTTTTCAGACAGATCAACTTTTCTACTACTTATTAAAGATTAGTGGTTAAGTCTATGATACATGTATGTGCAGGTTACATAACAAAGAGTTGATTTAAAAATTAATAACTGTTTATAGCAATGAATTGAAGCAGAAAAATATTCGATTTCAAAATAGTATATTCAGTGTACCTATGCCAAGTAGAAATATTAAATGTATCTACCTAATTGTAAAATATTATGTATAACTCTGGAAAATTCTATGTCTTAAGTGGTTTATTTACGAGAAATTTAAAATTGCAGAGAATATAATGACAACTATAAAATAGTTCATTATTGGTCAACTTTATGACATGTGTTTATACACAGTCAACAAAACTAAAGTCAAGTTAACATTTTTGTAGCATATGTTTCAATATAAAAAAGAGTTCATCAAGGAAAGCTATTGCAAATATAAAATGTAATTATAAACATGAATATAGTCAGTAGTATAGTATTCAACAGACATGTAATGATGGCTATTATTTACGAGGATGGCCTATATGTCACTAGTAAAGCCTAGGAAATAGGATCATAGAGTCTGAGTTGATGTAGAAGAAATAGTACCAGACTGAGGAAGTGAGGACTACCTCCTACAAAAAGGAGTGAGACAGTTACATACACCAATAGAATCTACATACATCTATTTAATATAGACAATCTGAGGGCTTTATTTATGTGTGTGTATTTATAAATTTGGCCTGCTGGTACTGTTTCAAAAGAGCTGTTTGAAAAAGTATATAATTCTTATGGTATTATGTTCTTATCTCATTGCAAAGTTATTCTATTTATTAAAAAGATAAGATGTCTAATATAGATATGGTCACTAAATGCTCCTAAATATAAATATAGGTACTGAGTAAATTATTTTACTTGGTTTTACAATAACCTTACCTTTTGTGATAGAAAAACTGATACTTATATTATTTTGCAAAAACTCATTTGGCTGTAAGTTACTAGCATAGTTGAGGTTTATTGTTAATTTTATTGGTATAAATTGTTTTAAATTGGATACTCAAACATTACTCTGAAAGTTAATCTTGTCCTTTCAGTGTAACTTCTTACACATACTTAGCTGATAATTAATATTTAATTCTAAAAATTCTAGGCGAGGCCAGCATGCAAAGTACCTGCCATGCCATGAGTAAAGTAAAATTTTCTTACCTTCCATGGTGTAAATCCTCTTTTACATTTAGATGGCATTTTGACATCTAAGTAACCGTTGTAACAGTCCACTTGAGGCATGGTTTATTGGTTATTTATTGGGTATGGAACATTTCAATGTAAATTTTTTTTAATTGGAAAAATGATTCATTTCTCATCACCACGATCAAAACATTCAAAACATAAACAACTCAAAGGTGGGGAGGTATCGATCCGATGGGAGTGCTCGAGTGTTTTTGTAGATAAGTATTCACTCGACTGTAAATCAACAACGGCTCTCGAATACGTTCTCGATTCTCAACACAAAAATAAATCTGTGATTCTCACGTGTTATGTTATCTATGATTCTCACTACTTCGGCCACATAAATAAGTATTTTATACTATTTATCTCTTCCATGATACAAAAAAATGGAAGTTATATTTTTTTCTACAAGCGGACGGAAAATTGAATTCTCCACACACATTTTAGTGTAGAAAATTAATTTTCCCGCACCGTGTGGAATAGTATATTCTTCAACGAGTGCAGAATGATGGCTATTATTCACGCGGATGAAGTTTCCATGAGCGGGGAAATGGGTTCTTCCAAGGGAGATACCATGGGCGTAGTTAGAGGAATTAATTTGAAATAAATCATAATTATCATATTATAATTATTTATATATATATAGTTTTAGAACGCTTCACAAAGTAGTTAAGAAACTGAAAACAGGAATATACAGGATGGAAAGAATAATAACCAAAATTGTAACATTGATGCTTTATTCCACCTATTAACAGAACTATAAACATAGGTATTTACAATATCTTATTCGAATTTAGTTTATAATTGAAATTAAAACGATTAACCTGCTAAAACAATCTTTCTTCCTTATTGTCATTGGATTCAACATAACCTATAGGTATCTATAATCTATATCCATTATATCTATGTTTAGATAGGTATATTACATATTTATAGTGATTTAATAACACGTGTATATAATAGATACTTAGAATCTATATGTATCTAACTTATTTAATGATCCTATAGATCTTTTAAAATTGACGAAAGGTGATGGCATTTTATCAAGGTAATTTTATACTAATCCAAAAATGATAACTACCTAACTCTGTTGCGTCAAGGTACGTAAAGTAAAACTGTGGTATATATTGAGGTGTTAAAACACGGCACAACACAAACAACGGGGTAAATTCAATAACTGTTGCGGTCATACTTAGATGATGTCACTAGAGACGCAGACGCGTGCTATCGGGCTGGCTGCATGGCTGATACTTCAAAGGTATGGTTTCGCTAGTGCGCCTGGCGTCTGGGTTCGAACGTAACCGCTCTCTGACTCATTAAGGTTTATCTTTAATTGTTTTGGCTTGTACGTCTGAGCCCTTTTATGCGAGCGTTTTCTGTCCGACGTATGACGTTCAATTATCGTCCAGTTTATTAACCCATTGGAGAAAATGTGCTTATTTATATGGTGCTGTCGCGTTTTACTGACGGAACGTTTTCTAAATCATGCCGTCGTGTTCTAGAGAACGCTGCGTCAAATTTGTCGCTACTATTCATCTAAGTACATTTTGTAGAATATAGGGCTATTTATATAAACGTCAGAAGTACCAGTACCAGTTGTAGGCCATCAACAGTGACGGATCTTTGTAAATTGAACTGACAATTTTTAAGGAAGTTCTTGTTAGAAAACTTTACAATGCAATAAAGGAAAGAAGTGCTCTTTGGGATACGTCATTAGACAATTATAAAGACAAAAATTTGAAAAAAAAGCTATGGGTCGAAATATCCCAAATATTTTTTCTTGTGTTGTATTGTTTTTTGTATAAATAGTAAATTATACATAGATCCATTACTTCAACAAATTTTTTGCTTATTTAGCAAATGCACCTGCGCCACTGCTGAGTTGACCGAATACTACTAAAGCTCGAAAACGTTCTCCTCAAAATCGTCTACATAAAAGTAATTTTAAAAACGCAACGTTAGCCTAACGTTGAACTTGCATAAAAGGGCTCTTAGCCATGCTGCCTGACTTCCGACGAGACGCATCTGCCTCAGTGACATTATCTCTGTCGGGTCGTTTTTTAAAAACATATTGAACTTTTTGACGGTTCTTATTCAATTATTCCGAATATTCCATTTTCTCCATCTCAAGATCTCGATATACACCATAAGACTGCAAAAATAATAAATTTCGAAGCCCTAAATGAAAACTCTCAGTCGCTACAACCAGCGGTTAGGCTCGGACAAAGACGCACAAGCAAAACCATACCTTTAGGCCTCTTTCACACGGTCAGGATATTTATCCGTCCGTATGATCGCCCGGCCGGGCGGCACCCTGGTGCTCTCCTTCACGAGGGAGTCATCGAAAATCCGGACCACTTGGTGCTAGAAACTTCAGTTTGCGGCGAAAAAAACAACGTGATAGGCAAATTTGGATTCTAGAAAGCAGATACCTGAAAGGTCTCTGATTTATCCTGAACTAAACTAATCAGGATTTTAGAATCTATTTCTTTCGACATGATCAAATGCTCGTAGCTACACTGCAAAGTACACACACAGTCTTTTCGACAACAGACTACACGCTACTTGCCTGCAAACTAGTATAGACAAGTATAGACCAATCGGACGATTAAACACCCGCATTCATAGCACATTGTGGTCCGCTAGGGCATAGTCCGGGTGATTGCCCATCCGAGCTCCGTGAGTTCTAGCGGGTACATCCGGGCGTTTTGTATGCCCGGACGGCGATTCACCCGTGTCCGGAAAGCGTGAAAGAACATATGCTAAACTGTGTATTGCTACTCGTCCGGCTGACGGGAGAAAACTTGGACGGACAAACACCCTGACCGTGTGAAAGAGGCCTTACACTATTTATAACAAGCAATGGTCACCAGCATTAACAAGACATTATGTATAGTGTTGGTTTCTTTACTGCTTTTAAACAGTACAAACCACCACATTACTTCTTTGAAACCATATGACTTAACAATATACAATGTATACATTAAATATAAAAATATTCGTTATGTTATACCACTGTACAGAAACGTCTTTTAAAACTTCCGAATATAATATTACACTTTCAGTGGACATGCTTATAACAGCCAGTAACTGATTTCCTGAATCAAATTTTATATAAAGTATTGTTACAGTTTCCTGTAATATTGTCGTATTTAATAAAGCGCGTTACCAATAGATACAGCTGAATAATAATTATTCCAACGCTTTATAAAACTTTGAAAATATTTTTTAAAGACACTGACCGTTCAACTGAGGAGCAGCAACTACTTCCCGTGCTATAGGCCACGACGGATATTGAATTACATTTCGAAGTCAAAATTTAAGCGTTCGGAACTTTGATGAATAACTCAAAATTTCTAAAATGTCTCCACGTACTGGATAATAGAATTTTTTCTTATATCTTACATTATACATCTGACAGTAGAAGAGTGACAAATTCCAATACTGCAAAATTTTAAATGGGACGTTGAATATTTAAAAGAGCACTTTTCAAATAATAGTTTCCGCTTAAAAGCGGAAGGTGAGATAATAAATTACAAAGTTGATCGAGATACTCATAAGATTTTCAATGGTTCGGATTTTGTGATTTAGGAAATCAACTGATTGCACATAGAGTTTTTAAAATTGAACAAAGCAAATACTCCGAATACATTTCTTATTTCCTTAAATTCTACTTTTTTATTTGTAAGTAACACATATCCTTCAATACAAACATTTGTGCTATTTTATCACAAATTCTTCGTTTTTTACATAATATTTAATAAGAAGTTGTAAAATTTGGACGCTGATCAAATCACATCAAATTGGCGTTTCAATCATTTTTTTTCAGGGACAATTTTTGAATAAAATCAAATAAATTTTTGGCAGACATGGAATAATATAGCATGCTGGTTATAGTTGCATACATTGTTTTTATTGAGCACTTATTTTTCAGTGCTTACACTGTGTACACGTTTACACCATAAACTTAGTTTTATCTGCTTTGAAATACAAAAATTTAATTTTTTATGAAACCATGTCAATAACTTCCAAACGTAAATAAAAATATCTTCTGTATGTTCCTTGTGGTATATTATTCATTCTTTTTTTAATTTCTTGTGAAATTAAACCACAATATTTTTAAATTCTTTATTTCAACGTTTCGGTAGCGTTCCAGCTACCGTTGTCAAAAAAAAATAAGTAGAAATTAATTTTTATCCCTAACTGACACAACAGAAAAAATTTGACAACTAGACAATCAAAAAATTATTTTGAAGTTTAAGACTGCAAAATTTTGTTATCAAATTTTTATTAAGGTCCATTCATAGTGGATCATATCTGTGGCAAAATGTGAAATGAAATATTTCATTTTATGACATTCCAACGATATGATAGTCTACTAGAAATGGAATCCAGTGAAGTGCACGTTCCAGGAACGGTTTTTTATTGGGATAGCGCGTTTTTTTCGCTTATATTGGAAATGTTGTTGATAAAACGCGTTTCTTGATAGTTTTTTTGTGTATGAATATTTAAGTTTTTGAAATATGTATACTCAGTTTTGTGATTTTGTGTATTGAAATGTGTATCGATTAACAACTATTCAAATTATAAATCATAAGAAAACCTGAATAAAATTTTATGATGCTATCCTGATAACGCAGGTAATTGATTATTGGAAATTTCTCTTTGTAACATTGGTAACCAAATTTGACTACATTCGGCTGAAATACACTAAAACCTCTGAATAGCGGACAGCTAGGGGGAATTTTTTTTTGTCCGTTATTGGGAGGTGTCCGTTATTAAGAGGTTTAACAATTTTAATATAAAGGAAGTTCGATTAATGTCTTGCAAATTAAAGTTATCCAAAATTCCTTAAATCGGTTTAGTAATATAAACCTTTAAAGTCTTTGATTTTTGAAAAATTGAAAAATAAAAATATTTTTTACAGTAAATACAAAAATTTAAAATTAATAAAAACGATAGGAAGTTTTATTAATCCTTTCTGTACAAATTTTTAGTAATAAGCATTTTCACACATAGATAAGAATAAAAAACTGCCACTTATAAAATTTATTTTATTTGAAAAAATTATAAAATACAATTATGTACATATGATGTGAATTATCTTTTAAAAAAATCTAATATTGTAGTCTGCTTCATATTCTTTAGTTTGTTTTCGAAAAAGTCGTGTTCACAATTTATCAAAATCTCTGATATTTTTGTGTAAGCGCTCACATTGTTACTTACAAAAAAGAATTTTTCTAGATCCCTTAAATTATCACATGCTTCACTAAGGCTGGAAATTTTAGGAGCTTGTTGTTCGTCACTAATTTCTTCAATATCAGACTGTTCATCACTGTTCGCCAGGAAGTCCTCAACACATTTAGAAATTGAAAAATCGGAATCTTCAGTGGTTAGTTCTTCATCTATAGAAGAATATCCGTTGAAATCCAAACCCATTTCAGTTGGTATTAAAGTGGATAGGTCGGTAAAATTGTTTTCAAATTCTTCTTGGCCATCATCAGTTGGGTCTCCAGCTTTTTTAAATCCAGCCTTTGAAAAACAGTTTACTATTGTTTTTGCCGTAACTTTTCCCCAAGCTGCCACTATCCATATTAAAGCATTTGCAACTGTTATGCTTTTTTCTATTTTCTCTAGAGATGGCTCGGATTCCATAAGCATAAGTAATCTTTTGACTAAAAATCTTCGATATATAATTTTGAAATTTTGTATAATTCCCTGATCTAGAGGCTGGCTGGCACATGTAGTATTCGGCGGTAAAAAAATCATTTTAATATTTTTAAGGACTATATTGTTAGGATGGGAAGTTGCATTATCTAAAAACAATAGTATATTTCTCTTTTGTTTTTCCATTTTTTTGTCAAACTTATGTAACCATGAACTCATTATGTTTTCGTTCATCCAAGCTTTTTTACTAGACGTCCATTCCAAAGGTAACTTATTGATATGTTCTCCTTTGAAACATCTCGGGTTTTTTGCTTTACCTATTACTAAAGGTTCTTCTTTTTCACCAGCCATACTAGTACAAAATAAAATTGTTAATCGGTCTTTAGCAGCTTTTCCTCCAGCACAGTTGTCAGTTTTTAGAGCAAATGTTTTTGTAGGTAATGCTCTATAAAATAATCCCGTTTCGTCAATATTGTAAACATCTTCTGCAGAATAGTCTTCCAAGATTTTATTTAATTTGATTTTCCAGTTTTCAACCTCTTGTAAATTGATGTGTGCAGACTCGCCACAAACAGACTTAAACGTGATATTGTGTCTCTTGCAAAATTTTTCCAACCATCCATTTGATGCTTTGAAAATGTCACACTTTAATTCTTTTGCAACTTCTAGTGCCTTTTCTTTAATTAATGGCCCAGACAAAGGAATCTTCTTATTTCGTACTTTGGAAAACCACTCAAAAACAATCTGATCCACAGCAAGTCCCTCAGTTTTAGGGAATTTCCGTTTAACTTCGTCATTACTAGAACCATCAACAAAAGACTTTAAAAATTCATTTTTGTTTTTTAGAATATCGCTAATCTGTGTTTTTCCAACACCATATTTTTCGGCTAGTTTCCTAACACTTAATTTATATTTATCACTCGTATGGATAATTTCTACCTTATCCTTTAAAGATAAACGTTTTCTTTTTTCGTTTGGCATGTTGTGTTAACAATAACTAAACTTCAACTAAATAGTGTAAATAGACTGACCAAATTATTTGAGAAGCAATAAAATTTGTAAATAATATCCAGTAACAAGTACATATTTTCATAATAAACATCTTACCTATCATGGGAAAACCCATAAACCAAACCCACCCTATCTTAAGCTTGAAACAAGAAACCAGTCAACCGGAAATATATAAAGGTATCCGTACACGTAGGTAGATTACAAATTCTTAAATTTCGTTGAAATTTGGAAAGGTGTCCGTACATGGAGGTAATTTTTAAAGAAATAATATCTTTTGGTAACTAATTTGTATGTCCGCGTCCGTAATATAGAGGGTCCGCTATTGAGAGGGTCGTTTATACACAAATGGGCATTGCAGCATTCCGGACATGTGTTTTTGTCCGTTACATAGAGGTGTCCGCTATATAGAGGTGTCCAAAAATAGAGGTTTTACTGTACTAGCTACACATTTATCTGCATTTAGTTGTATTAAAGCACTTTCTTTGATTTTCCGTCTTTTATTATTGGGTTCTTTTAATATTATTTTTGATGAATCCCATTGAATTTGATGACCCTCTTCCCAAGAATATTTGCAAATAGCTGACTTAAAGAATTCCCTATCTTTGATATATTTTTTGTGTTCGTTTATTCGTACTTTCAATGGTCTAGATGTTTCACCTAAATAAAATTTGTCGCATTCACATGATATTTGATATATGCAGTTTTTTGAAGATTGTTCTTCATTCTTTGGTTTCGTTTTTGTTAGTATTGATCTCAATGTATTATTCGATTTAAAACTAGTTCTAATATTGAATTGGTTACCAATTTTTTTAATTCTTTCTGACAAACCCTTAACATACGGTATTGTCAAGTTCCTAAAAATTATGTTAGCTGAATTATTAATATTATTGTTATGGGGTATTAACAATGAGCCCCTCTCTATATGCTTAATCTCCTTATTCACAAATTCTGCAGGGTAATTATTGTTATTTAAAACATCTTTTAAAAAAGTTTTCTCCTTTGTAAATTGATCATCACTAGAACAAATGATTCTGGCCCTATCGTATAAAGATTTTACTATGTTTGTTTTGAATGTTTTCTTACTTCTTACTAGTTTTCCCGATTCTGTAAATTGTTGTACCCAAGTTAACATCGATTTTCGTGTATAGGCGTATTTCTGTCAAAAATGGCTCTGAATATTATCCTGGTCACTTTTATTAATTAACAAAAGTAAGTTTCTTACGAAAATGTTAGACAACTTTTGAGACTTGCAAACGGTGTCATAAAAAATTTGAAGGAAATATAAGAAGTGGAAACTGCACGTCGATATCTTGTTCTATTCTCGAGTAATAAGCCGTCATAATGTGTTACTTTATAGTGGGACACCCTGTATTCTGTTAATGAAATCTTAGAAGAGACAAAAATATTTGGAATAAAAGGAAACACTTATAACGCAAGCAATAAAACGTACAGGGGAATATTTAGAAGAAAAATGTTAAAATCAGATAGGAAATAACTAGAGATTGTATACTTTAACTACATTTTGTTTTGTAAAATATACGTTCAAATTATTTTCACTTATATTTCAGAGTTTTGTTGAAATGAAACAAAAATATTTCTGGTTTTAAATGAAACTAACTGTTTTTAAATGACTCCACAATATATTTGTAAAAATCTGTAAATTGCAAGTAAATTGACAATTGTTTCGATATAAATATCATCGTCAGAATGATATTGATGATATTTATATCGAAACAATTGTCAATTTACTTGCAATTTACAGATTTTTACAAATATATTGTGGAGTCATTTAAAAACAGTTAGTTTCATTTAAAACCATATGATGAGTAGATTCCACGAAGTGAGGGTTTATACAGTTAACTCAAAAATA
>CAJUYI010004849.1:0-17228 GCA_910591695.1 Galerucella pusilla
AATATTTCACATTCATTGTTCAAAACATGTCTGTATAACTCTTAAAGCTACAATTAAATACCTATCAGTTCATTGTACTATGAAATTAAATTTGTCATGGGCGAGATATTTAGATATTTCATGAAATTAACGAGTATATGTATAACTAGTAGTAACAATTTTTTTTTTAAATTAATGGAAAAAATTTGATAATTCAAAGAGTTCCATCCTATTGATAAAATTTCAAATCCAAATAGCAGTGTTGATGAGTAGTAAATCCTCACTATTTGAAAACATTTTATCTCAAACTTGGCCAGAAGCAAATTCTATAGCCATAACTTCAAAAGTAAACATGAACTGACGAATGACAATGAAATGTAACAATCAAAACATTAAATGCAGCAAATTATATCACATATGAAGCTAGCAAGTTATTAAATCAATCAAATCAAAGTATTCCACGACACTGATTTGAAAAATGGATGCGACTTGATGTTCTCCGTACCGTTGATTCCGCTGCCCAATCTATCGTTCGGATCAAAGGTAAGTAACTGAAATAAACAGCAAAATCGGTTAATAAATGCACTGTTATAGGAGATTTGCTGGAGAGCTAATGATTGTATCATCTACATGTGAGATCGAGACTATTATTAAATTTATGAAGTTTTCGATTGGAGTACACCTCTGTACTTCACTAGCGCCTAGGCGAACGACAGAAGTCTCGGGAGAGGAATGATTTGGCTGCAAGCTGGCGCCGTATAGTTGGTATTGCTATAAAGCTCATGTAGTATACAAATTATTTGATATTTTTTCGAGAAGGGGAAGAGGATATATAAAAATTCTCAAGATATTCTCATTTCCCTTTGCCCTTCTGGAAAAAATTGAAAATAATTTGTATTCCACATGAAGTTTATAACCTTATTACCAACTATAAGGCGCAAGTTCCAGCCAAATCATTCCTCTCCAAAGACTCTTGTTTTTTCAGGTAGAAGTCGGGATCGGTGCTCCCGGTAACGCTAGTTATGAGTTCGAACGCAAACGACATCACGAAACTCAGTTTGTCAAAAAATATGACATTGTAATTATACAAGCACGTGCGTATGGCTGCGGTTGGTGCGTATGGCTGAGTTCGACTCTCACTAGAAACTCATTTTCCTGGGAGTACCCCAAATAGGGGAGATAATCCTCTCGAAGTTCACAATAGGACTTCGAGAGAAAGTATTATAATGGCCAAACACATTTGTAGTAACAATAGGTTGAAATGGGCCATGAGCACCTTTTCACCTTTCAAGGCACGGGAACAGATGGAATTTTCCCAGCATTGCTCCAGAAAGGACAAGACGAAATTCTACCGCATCTGGTTAGAGTCAAAGCAGCTTAGAACTGGGTTATATACCTGAAGCATGGAGAATGGCAATAGTAACCTTCATTCCAAAAATTGGAAAAAGGAACACAAAACCCAAATCTTTCAGACCAATTAGTCTAACATCGTTTGTACTCAAAACTATGGAAAAAGCTATTGATAACCATATTAGAACGGAAATCCTAGAGAGACTACCTCTCCACCCATGTCAGCATGCTTACCGGGCAGGCAGATCTACGGAGACTGCACTGGTACAACTGACGGAGGATATCCGAGGTGCTCTAGATAACCAAGAAACTGTAGTATGTGCATTTTTGGACATAGAAAACACCCTTTGTGATATTGTACAAAAGGGTCTGAACTATACAAATAGCTCAAATAGCTGGTGTAGGCAAGTGGGACTCGGCATCAACCCAACTAAAACCATCTTGATAGCCTTTACTAAGAAAAGAAAACTCAACCTCAAAACCATAAAACGAGATTGAATGGAGACAAAAAGTCATGTATCTAGGTTTAACTCTAGACAGTACACTCCTGTGGAACAAACACGAAAAGGAGATTACATTCAAGGCAAAAATGGCGCTAATGATGTGCAGAAATCTGGCAGGAAGAAACTGGGGTTGTTACCCAAAAATCCTAAGCTGGATGTACACTGCCAAAGTGAGACCAATCATCACTTATGAAGCCATTGCGTGGAGTAGTACTACAATCTGTTGAGATCAAATTAATGCATAAGTCGAAGTAAAAGTACGCTAAGAGTTTTAACAGGGATCCTAACGGGACATTGTCGCCTGAATGGGCACCTGGAAAAGCTCAAAATAGTGGAGGAATAAGAATGCAGATTTTGTGGAATGAAAGAAGAAACCTCCATCCACATACATTCCAACTGCACAGCACTTCAGAATCCTAGAGCACGGCACCTGGGAGATTACTGGATAGAAGAGGAACATTTTCCTAAGTTGAAGACATCCTAAAATTCCTCCGGAAAATAGAACTAAGAGAACTACTAGTTTCTGAGACTCGCCTCAGAAACTGAGTAGAAGTAAGGGGGCACAATAGATCTTTTAGGTCTCAGTGAATGTCACCCCAAAATACATACATACATAGCTGCGAACTGAGTAGCTCTGGGATCATCAGAATTTTCAACTCTGCTGTACATGACCGAATTACAAAACGGTGTATTGTTATGAATGTGGTCACAGTTTCACCGCGATACACTGCCGTATTAACAGCACATCGGAAAAAATTAGATACATTTGTTTTTTTTTTTTCAAAAGTGCACGACAGGTCATGGCCGATAGGTCATATTTCATGTGTATATTCAGTCAATATAGATGATAGAGTTTTGTTTTCGAATAGTACTTTTGGTAGGGGACTATTTTACAGTGAGTACTCTTCTGAACTAAAATTTACTGCTGACAGAATTGTAATATTCCTATCAGTTTGTCTCGTTATAAGTCGCAAACTGGTATGCTTTGACCGCATGTTACGGACGAGGAAATAATCTATACATAAGGGAGCTACTCGCACCGCAGCCTACTTCTTGGCGAATGAGTTGAAAATCGACAAAATAGAGTACTTATTTAATATTGTTTACGTGTTTTAGGACACTTTCGAAGTTCAAAATGTGTAAAATATTACTTAATAAGGAGACAAAAGGTCCAATGAAACAACCAAACGTTGCAAATGGGCCTAAGTTACACTATTTCTTAGCAAAAAGTGGTGGATTTAGATAAACACTTATCAAGACACTTACTTGTTTTAAAATTGATCTTCCTTCAGGAGAAACATATCGAGGAATTCTTAGACAGGTACAACTATTTAGACTATTTATATGAATTTCCGATAGAGGCTGAAAACGAAAGACAGAATTATCGTTAATAACAAAATAAAATATAATTTATAATTTTGTTGTGGTTGACTTACTTGGCCGACAAGTAGTTCATACAGTATGGCACCAAAACTATACCAATCTGCCGAATTAGTTATTTGGTGAAAGCTATATACTTCAGGTGCTAAGTTATAATTGAGACTAGTAGAAAATAGGTCGCTCAATTCTTTAATATTGCACATATAGGTTAATACTAAGTTATCTTTGTCATCTATAAGTAAATTGTTCATTTTTAAATCTCTAGAAAAAAAATATTGAATTAACTACATGACACAGAATTACCGACTTTTATACGAGGTGAATGCAACTAACATAACTAATAAAAAATGGCATAAAAGGTAGGGCTTATGAAAAAGTAATTTTTTCGTCCAACTTTTCGTTTTTCTCACATATTTTAAAAGACCTTACCACCTATCTCACACCTGAAAAGGGTGGATGCAAATTATATGTGTAAAAATTTTTTGTTGTTGTTTAATTTCAATTCGAGAGCTTTGAAGATAATATTTTCATACAAAAGATTAATGAGCAGAAATAAAAATATTTTTTGCAGATTAATGTGAGTTCCAAATAACTATACCAAGTAGGGAAGACTGGAAGAAAGGTGCACCCATTAAAGCTGATGCTACAGAAGTAGGTGTAGGAGCCGAAATTGTAGGTGAAATGGGGTAAATGTGATCTACTTTTTGAATAGTTCAATTTTCATTCAACATAAAGATGCAAAGAACAATTTCAAAAATTTTATAAAAAAAATCTCATACTTTCGAAGGGGTTTTGTATTCATTGTGTGCAAGACATTTAAATAAAGTTTAATGTTGTAAGTGTTGCAGGATGTTTTTTAAAATCATGTCAGTATATCACATTTACCCCAGGGACTGGGGCAAGTTTATATTTTTTGTAGTAAATAGCATACTTATTACTCTGGGGCTATTGTGTTAAAATTCATTCCAAGCTCTCTGCATGTATTTTTTGTAATTCATTTTGTTGAAAAAAATACAGAACATTCTTAACTATTATAAACAATCATGGAACAAAGGAACAGAAACTAATAAAACTTGATACAAAACACTTCTAAATGTGTCAGATTTAATGATGAATGTTGAAGTTTTTTAAAGAAACTGGAAACTCGTACATTCCACGTCTATCAACGATAGGATTGGGTAGTAGATTTACAATATCCTGCTGAAGTACAGTATCATTTCAAGGGGCAAATGTGTTCTATCAGCATTCCGAAGTAAATATTAAGTATTCAATTGAACAACCAATATAATATGCTTCTCTTAATTACTATGAATCATTAAGTAAATAAAAATTAGATTATTACTCCTACATACCGCAAAAATAATATATTATTGCACGAACGGGGTAAATGTAGAATGAAATTTGCATAAAAGCGAAACGCTCGACAGTTTCTAGTGACGGCTCACTAGAATAGCATATTTTGAGCTCTGTCTAATAGGTGGCACAAGCATATCTATTCAAATAGCCTTTTTTAAGCCGACTGTCACAATTGCACATATACCCCACTTCACCTAAAAAGGATAACCATTCTATCAAACCTATCTAAGGACGTCACAGCTTCAACCACTGCGTTGAAATTAAAAGGCAGGAAAAAACGTACCATTCAGTTACCAAGCTGTACTAAGGTCCAGTAACTGAACACCTGAAATTATCGAAAGCTCCTGAAAAGTCGCTGAAGACTTCACTTTGGGCTCATTTTGTAGGTCACGGCAGTTCTTTTTAAACAAGAAAAAACTTAACGCGATTGAGTTTACGGAAGGGGAGAAGGGCCCCCCAAACATTGGAAAACGGGTTTCTCGCTAATATCTGGTTCAATATGCCAATTAGAAAATTTTTCTTCAGATCAAAAATGGAGATCGTCTTATTGTCTACAAAAATGGTCCCTATCATTTTTTTCGAAAATTAGATAGTTATCGAGATAATGAGACCTAAAAGTCTCCTTATTTCAGCTACTGCTCTGCCTGTAGGAATTCTGCTGTCTATGCATTAACTTGTAAGCGGGCGGACAAATTGTTCCATAACTCGGCAAAAAATTGACATTTTCCGATGATTCAACGTTCATCACAATGGAAAGACCCGTAGCTCAATCCATGTGACTTGCAGCTCGTTCGTACTTGACAAAAATATTTAAAAAAGCGGTCAGAGTTTTTTTCCACAAGATTTTGAGACTATTCCATTTAGGTATTCGTTTATATTAAAAAAAAAACAGTCTTTTGTCCTAATTTTCATTTTATAATGGAACCTTAGGAGGTCTTGAATGATCTCAGGAATTTTTTTTAAATATTTGCGTTTTGATGGCATGACCTACAAATTGAGCCCATAGTGGAGTCTTCAGGGACTTTTCAGGAGCTTTGTCCCTTTATTTACTGGACTATCATTTAATTCTATAGAGGAAAACTGACAGATGCAGTGGGTATGTTAATTGAGCAATGCGTAGCTGCTCGGAAAAATTCAGGATAAAATTAAATCTCGAGTAGTGGGTAGTAGTAGAGTAGTAGTCAATGAGAATGTTTCACAACAAAAGCGATTTATAAAAAAATGCAAGTCATAATATTTATTGAGTTTCAAATAATTCAAACCATACTGATAGACAAAGCACTATAGTGTTCAATTCGAAGGAATTTATTGATAAAATATTTGATAATTACCTGCATATAATACCAAGGGTATGTAATTTATCCAAAGCAAGTAACAACTGAGCCGCCCATTTGACCACAATTTTATCCGGCACGATTACCCTACTCGTAAACGCTTCCGTGTCAAAACTAGAAAACTGACTCCTTTGGCTACTAGCTGTACTTTGCTTCCTATTGTTACTACTATTGCCATCATCTTTTTCTTTCCGTCTGGTATACTTTTGTTGACGAAAAATTTGTTCTGTAAGAACCGAGTCAGTGGAAGTTTGTGGTTCGTCATGGGTTAAATAATGTTCGGAAACTGCTTTTTCTGTAGGTTCGCTATCCATGTCGATTTTCTCGAAGCTACCGTCACTACTACATCTACCTTTATCATCGTCTGAATAGTCTTTACTAGAACGTTTTTGACTAGAAGAGGATATTCGGGAGTTATTGTAATCGGTTATTAGTTCGGAGAAACTTTGTTCTGACTCATTGTCGGATTCGTCTTGAAATTGACAGGTTATAATTTCGTTAGTTTTGTTGAAGGCAGGGTCATCTACTTGTCTCTTAAGATAATCTGACAGTTTCATTCCACTGTAAGATAGATAGAACAGTTTTTCAAATGTCGGAATAAACTTGCAGTAGTGGAATTACTTAGGATTAATGGTATTTATTTATAGGTAAGCCTGTTTATACAAAAGCAACATTATAAAAGATTAAACTTGTTGATAAACATGAATTTTAGAATGTCTTGAAAAAAGGTCATGGAAATACAGTTTTGAAAGTAACTACATGGATAATGACTACTAATGCAAAGCAAAGATCATCACAAAAAGAGGAAGACAGAAGACGAATTAAAAAAGCAGTTTTCAATGCAAATATCCAAGGGGTGTAAAAACTCAACTCACCTAAAATATTCTAATACCAAAAATACAGCATTTTCACAATTATAATGACTGCTAAGTTTGACCATATAAGGCACATGTTCAGGTAATATTAAATTTTCATCTAGGAATTGAGTGGTTTTCTGAATAATCTGAAATAGGAACAAAATAATAATATTAGTGCAAGAGCGGTAACAAGTCGTAATTCCAACAAAATTCGGGGACTACATACATTGGATATACAACATAGTGGTTAACCCATAATAATATACCTATGTAACTTTGGTTGGGTTAGGGTGTGGTTAGTGATGCAAAATGCTCGAGCATTTATTTTTGGGGAACGTTCCTCGAGCAGAAACGACCTCGAACGAGCATAAACAAGCCAAAATGATGATTTTCAAAAAAAATAGCAGTGTTTCATGCTGGGTCTAAAAATGTTGTTAATTAATTAATTAATTATTTATTCTCAAAATGCTCACTTGCTCAAAATGTTTCCAGCACAAATGAGCACCACTAAGAAAAAACGATTCAATTTTAAAAAATATATACCTATAATTTAAAATAATAATAAAAACAAATATAACATTTATTTTCAATTTAATAAACAACAATGCATAATGCATATATGCTAATAAATGCAGACACTTGAGTTTAATCTTAAAAACAAGGTAACAGAACAAACAAAAGGAAAGCTATTTCTAAAACAGCCTTTTTGGTTAATCGTTGCCTTTGCGGCACTTCGCCTTTGCACTTTGCAGAGATAAAAAACTATATAAAATACTGAAAACTATATAAAATACGAAAAATGCAGGTGAAAAATAAACTAATTTAATATTAATGGGTCCTGTTCCTCTTCTGAATCGCTATTACAAGAATCAGTATCATGAAGACTGATTTGAGCACTGTCACTGTCGCTTGACTCAGGTTCCTCGTACACATTAGTAACTGCTGTATCTTTAGTGCTAGTTGGAGAATCAGCTCCACTGCTTTCAATGACACTAATATCAACTTCCTGACGTTTGCGCTGGTTCTGGAGCAATTTGTTACTATTATTTTAGTTAATATTGCACGCAATATAATATGTAAGTTTTCCTGCCCTATCAGTTGTGAGTCGGCTGCGTTTTTTTGAGTGGAGGAAAGAGTATTTACTAAAACTTCTTTCAGTGGCAGCCGACGACGGTGGTAGTGACAGTATGGCAACTTGGAACAATAATCTTTCCACCAAGTTGAAAGCAACATATTTTTTACGAGCTCCTCGTTTATGCTTTATTCTCTACCTGCGAGAAAGTTCGCTTTTATGCGCGAACGTTCCCTGGTCATGAAAGAGAACGTTCCCTTCTTCGCATCACTAGGTGTGGTTGAAAAAGACGACAAAAAAAAATATGAGACTAAGTATTGTGCAAAGGCTTGCCTATCTCAGAATTGCAAGGTACATGAGAAGTAAGTCAACAGCAGCACTAGAAGACTTAGTAGGTCTTACACTACTTGATAATGAGACAAGCAAATATATGGTTATTACAAAACAATATGAGCCACGAAATAATCAGATCAGGACACAAATCTGATGAGAACAAAGTGAGTGAAGCCATTTTATATATAACCACCAAACTTTTCCATGGGAAATAACGGTTCCTTGGAGTGAGATCTGGAACATAGATGGGTCAAAGACTATAAAAAGGACATGAGTGTAGAGTGAGATGAGGAACACAAGATACCTTAGTATTCCAGGCAGAGTTTAAAGGCTAGGCAGATCTTGCTGCTTTGAATAGTTGCAAGGAAAGGCTAGAAGATAGATACCAAAAAGAACTCAATTTACTTGCAGAACGCACTTAAATGGAATGATTACTTAATACTAACAGTATTTTTTAAGCTAATTACTATTGTTTGAACAACAAAATATTTTCACTTACTTTAATATAAAATAATTTTTGTAATTCAGAATGCAGTGCCAATATTCCTGAATTGTTTATAATTTTAACCACCTTGTACTTGTAAAGATCAAATAACGGTCTTTTAATTGTACCCTCTTCTACAGGTTCAGTCTAAAATGCAAAATTTTTGTGTAAGAACCAAAAATAATATCATTCAAGCAGAAGGATGACACTACCAGAAAACAGAACTGAAGGAAAGTCTGGAATGGTACAAGCATTTATAACAAAGAATCATACAACTAACATAATTTGAATAGTAGATAGTTATAATAAGGACTTACCATAAACTGCAGATTTCTGACCTCAGGAGACAGATACATGTTATATATTTTTTCAGCGCGTATTTTGTATTTATCTGTTTTGTATTTCACCAATTGTCTTCTTTCATAATTTGTATCATCTGAAACAATTTTCATTATTTTCAAAATAAATACTGTAGAGAGAGTGAGAATCTTCCACCATCACATGACTGATATTCAGTCTTGGTGGTTATTTATACTAGGAGACAACAGGCTTAGCGTCACAGGTGGAAGTTTTCAAGATCATACATTCTCCTATCACACATATCAATAAAAAATTGAATTACACAAAAATATAGATTTTCCCAAGAAAACCTCTTATCGAGGCGGTGGCAACATTTGGTTTTTGATTAGAACAAAGTACCTATGAATTTACAAGACGATCAAGTGTGTTGCTTTGATTTTACAAAACATTCAATACTTAGTCCTAATACATTTTTTGAATCTGTGAAATCTGCAGCCATTGACATCCTCCTGGACCAAACTCTTCACCACATTTTTTTAGAAATGAGACTAGCTGGACAACATATAGAATTACAGGCTTATTAGAAGCATATCAGGTTACTCGTGGAAATTCGAAGTCACAGTTTTCTAGGAAAAACCCTTGTCATAATGCCTCCCACAAAACTTGCATTCAGTGCTGGATAATTTCCAGTTGAGAAGAAATTTGAGTGTATCTCTTTAAATCTTATATCCATTGTTAGTAGATAAACAGGGGTACTGTGTATTTAACTGTGATAAGAAACTGAACTTCTAGATATTTTATGACAGAGCACCAGAGGCAGACTCCAGGTGAAAATATTATTATAGGTATTTACCAGCAGTTTCTTTTCCAAGCATCTGTTCAATTTTTTTTGGCTTTGGATGGCTTGATCCATTCAGCCAGGAATTTATTGTACTGTTTGTTACAATAGTCAGCATCTGTTTTATTGTAAATAAAACTCCAATACATTCATCTAAAAGTGTACTTATATGGTATTGGTTTTACCTAATTAAAGAATTTAAATAATATATACAAATTAATGATATTAGTCTGTGTTGTAATTTTAAGTGTATTTCTGTTTCAATGTTAGCATTTTCATTTAAAGTAATTATAATGGGCTGTATATTAAAACTCGAGTTAAAACTTTCCATAGACAACATTTACAATATGATGTACTGAATTTTTTCCAAGACCGACCAGAAAGTCTACACATTCTGGACAATTTTTCGTCAGGAAAATAACGTTTTGCCGATCAAGACCGGAAAATGGACGCCAGGTTGCCGGTCCCTGACGTCCATTTTTGTTTTATTTATCCAATCACTCTTTTAAAAAACAATCTACCTTGATTTCGTTACTATGGTAACAACGTTTCGATGAGTGATGACAGCTCGTTGATTTTTAATTTGTCTTTTATGTCAAACTCATTATTTTATCTGGTTTTAGTTTTGTTAATCACTTTGTTATGAAAAGTGAAATAAAGAATTGAATGTATATCGAAGTGTCCGTCTTAAAAAAAGTATTGTAGGGGAATTTCGGGCAAAGTGGTCACCTTAACAAAGCCTTCCTATAAATATTTTTTTAGTAACTGAAAGAGTATTTTGGATGACTGAAGTCTCTTCTTCCATGATTTAGCTGTTGTTTCCCGACATATCCAGTGATTCTATACCAGAACTATGAATTGATAGAGGAAAAAGTGAGTTAATGCAAAATATCCGCTTTGCCCCATATATGGGGCAAAGTGGAAAGTAATTACCAGATAAAAGAAAACACTATAGATTTAATGAAATGAATCAGTCTCCACAACCAGGGCCCTCTAGAGTTAGATCATTGTCTCCTATAGTCCATTCAGTACTAAAAGGGACTTGGTACTGACTTGCTGCCTTTTTTGCACTAAGTATATTATTTCTGACATCCTGTATAGCTGCTATCATACTGTCTTCCGACCAAGATTGTTGCTGAGTTTTACGTATATATTTACGCACTATTATGGAAATTTATTCTGAAAAAAAAAATTCAACTTAATTTTTCTATAGAGGCACAGTGGACCACTTTGCCCCATAATAGAAAATCCACTTTGCCCCAATACGTATCGAAGCAGTATTTTAAGAGTAATAAAAAAATTAGCTTGTTTTGTTTGATTGCTTATATGTACGTCTCAGATATATATATAAAATGTCATTCTAACCTTATATGATACCAAACAAACAATTTGTATTTTTAGCTAAACTGCTACTTTACTTACCAATGAATATTACAAGCACGTGGCTCAAAACTTTTCACTGCACGAAAAAATTGCATGCAGTCTCGACCGTGGTTAAATGCAGAAAAAGTTAGCTGTACATACGTAAGGGGAATGATATACACGAAGACACCTATAGATGTCGTAACCATGCTGGAAATATCATATAAAATCACTTTACCCCGAGGGGCCACTTTGTCCCAACTTCCCCTACGTCACGCACCCGAAAATAATTGTTTTTCAGGTCTCACCAAGCTTCCAGGACTGCTTGTCTGCTTGTCTCGACCTGAAAAACACTACTTTCCGGTCTTGTAACGTAAATTACTATTTCCAGCTTTCAACCTTCATGTAATTGTAATTCCTATTTTCACAATATGTACAATGTGAATGTAATAAATTTCTTTTTCAGGGAAAGTAATTTGTAATTGTAATTATTTTGAAGTACCTACATGTAATTACCCAGCACTGCCTGCCTTATACAAACCTAATCTAAAAAAAGTTCGCGAAAAGTTGAACAAATCCTCTGTAAATATCAACCACTATGAGCAGAGAGCTGTTGGTACACAGATGGCTCAAAATACCCCTAGGCTCTGGTCCAGGTGTATACAACTGCAGAATTGAGACAGACATACAAACCTCCTAGGAATCCTATGCAACTGAAAATCAGGCAGTAAATTAAGCCACTGATTAATGTATAAAAATATTGGAAAGCAACTCTTATACTTATGACTTTTAGTTACTTTTAGGATGGAAGAAAATCCTCATTTCATTTTTTTTATTGTTAGAGGATATGCCATGGAAACTATTTTTGAATAATATCACACAGCACTAAAGATTCAGAGATTCTACTGTAAGTAGATATGCAGTTAAATTCTGATTATATTGGTTTTAATAAAAATTTCAATTTTGGGAAATGCTCACCGATTCCATGTTTCATCAAAATATCAATTGCTGTATTATATGCAATATGAGCTTCCAAAAACTTTCTGTCTTCTTCTAATTCAGCAGCCAAATTTATGTGGACAGATGCATCGAGAATGTACTGTATGTTATCATCTAAATTTTTTATAAAGGGAATGCTATGACCTTGTTCATCTAATAAACTGATATTATCAAAGATATTTGTTATGTTAGATAAATCTGAATTATTTGAAGATGTATGGGAGTTGATTGAAGTTGTTGAATTAAATTTTTGGAGCTTTGGGTGATGCGAAGGATGAGGTTTTGTGAAATCGGTCATTGTATCCACCTGAAAACCAATAGATTACAAATCAAACAAAAGCCTTTCATGTCACTGCCACAGTAAGTATGTGTTTTCAATTTACTAACCTGAGAGGGACTATTTAAACTGCACATAGTTGATAAAGAATCTGTATCACTAATTGTAATGTCGTCTTCCGATAGGGTGGTACTAACTTCTGGATCTTCTGGTAGTTTTAGTTCAGCTCTAATAGAATTTATATTACTGTTCAAGTGTTCTGCTGGAGTGTAACTGGTCTGAAATTTTAAAAACTACACTCAGTGAAATGGGTTGAATGGTTATTTTCATCATGTATGTTCCTTAAAAAGATGCATACAAAAGTATCAAGAGACTTTGCCATAACCTTAAATGAGAGATAATATTTATAGCCTGCATTAAATATTTAAAATAACAATATTGAATATCTTACTCTCCTCCAACTGTCATTCACAAGATGATGCAATAGGTGACTTATCAAAAGTTATCAAATAATGTACCTTCACATAGTGAATATAAAAAACCGATGAGTTTGTTAAAAATAGGCTCTCCTGTGTCTCAACATGAATAATGAGAGCAGTCTGTCAACTAATAATAAACTACATACCTCAAGGAATTTCACAAATTCTTTTGATGTAAACAGTTGACTATTTCCTCCAATAAACTCTAGAAAATTTAAGACACTTTGCTTTCGTTCCTGAATAGTTTCATCATCAAATCTGTAACATAATCAAATTGTTCAGTACTTAATTAAGGAAAGTTATCAATCAATAATGTTCTACATTGAAGTCATGAAAATATTGAGCTCCTAATAAGTATAATGAATAATCAGATCAGTGTACATAAACTGACCTTTTTAAAACTGTTTTTGCAGATAAACTGGGATAATCTTTGTTTTTTGTTAACTTCTTGTGTAATACTTTGAGTTCTCTGTTCAATTTCCGAAAATCATTGAATCTTTTCCACACAATTACTCGGGTAACCGCATCGGGACAAGACTCTGGATATAACTAAAATATTTAAATATTTTGCCATGTACGGGATTCCGGCCTATGATTTTCGTATTGCTTACCATTGAAACGACTTTATATATTGTGAAACCATTCTTGTGATTTCTAACATCGGGAATATCAAAAATTCTTATCCATTTATCTCGAACCGATACCATTTTGAATATTAAATATCATCCAAATTGTTTTCAACTTCAAAAGTCATAACAAAACACAAAACACCTCCCACCACAGCTGTTTGACATTTTTGCACCAGGATAGCCAACCATAACTCAATTTCATTCCCAATTATATGCGACATGCGTTCGCAAATGTGAATAAGGGTAAAATAGAGGAGACTGCAATATTTTCAATATCCACGAAGAGAGGAAAGCATTCTTTTTGTAGAGTGTGAACCGAGAGATGTGAACAGTGAAATATTAAACAGCATGATAGAGGTACAAGGTCTCAATCATTGTAAAGTGGTCCACCAATCACCAGGTCCAATCGCTTTTCCGATCAGAGCAGTATTTTTATTTTTTTTTCTCGAAAAAACGACTAGAGAAGAAAGAACCTAGGCTTTTGTTTCATGTTACCAGTCTTTCATCTTCAACTTCAAATCAACTGACTTAAGTGACAGTTCACTCTTTGGATTGTTTTAAATTTTGAATTTTAATTTGTGACGGTTTATTTTGTTATTGAAATATGAAAATGAAAGAAAATGATGGTCACAAAAGTAACATGTTTGATATTGATGTAAATATTTCTGATATAGTTTTAACTCCATTTGCATGTGCATCAATCGTAAACGAAGTTTTGAAAGGTGTTCTGTATCAAAAGTGCCAAATTCCTTATCCTTATAATTGGATGAAAAGCGTGATTACTAAAAAACGACAAAACACGACACAACCTACTCCAGGTGATAGGCCAAATTTTAAAGCAGAAAATCACTTTCGACTTGTATCCAGTGTTTTGGACACAGTCGAAGCCGCAATGACTAGTATCACAAATGAATTTGTTGACAATAAAAATGAGGTGAAAAAAGTTGTAATTGTACTTGGTACAACACCACATACCGCTAAAGAAGTATTTACTATTAGTGTATCCTCACTTATTGAAGGACATAATGAAAGGAATCATGTAGCACAATTGAATAAATATCAACAAAAAATTTTAAGGTATTAAAAATTATGGTTTTGAAATATTGATTTACCTGCTGAAAAAATCTTTTTAACTCTTCATATATCTTTTTAGGAGTATTTTTCTATCACAAGATTGGCTTGACGAAATAGATGCAACTATCTCCTGTACAAACATTTTTATATACATTATCAAGGAGCAAAATAACCCAAATGATGATAGTTCAAATGAATCTTCAGTTTTTTTACCTTCGGAAGCTCTCAGCTTTCCTAAAAATACCAAACACATAAAAATATCTTTAAAATCAGATACTCAATTAGATACAAATTGTTGTGAAAGTTTGATGGTCTTTGAAGATGCTAGTGAGAATGTGAAAGTCACAAATATAAACTCTTCTCGAGAAGAACAAGCAGAAAATCTTAGTTGGTATAAGTATAAAGATTTGGTTAAAGGATTTAAAGATTGTTTTGTTAATAAGAAATCTGTCAGTGAATTATGGTAATGAGGTAAAGTCACATTTTATGGGAACAAAAATGATATACATAGACCATCAAATATAAATTCAACCTTAACAAAATTCTACACACTCCAAGATCCTCAAGCTGCACTACAAGATCTTGATACAATTTCTTATTTTTTCTTCACTAATCCCATCAATTTGGTGCCATGTAGAATGAATGACATCATTTTGGAAATAGTAGTTCAAACTCAATATCAGAGTATTATTCCCTAGACTTTTAATGTTTTTGTCAGATTTTCAACAGAATAAAAAAATACTGTTGGCTCAAAACCAATAAATATTTTTCAATAACTAAATAAAAATGAAAGTTTTTGGTGGCTGAATTTTTTTATGGTCAATGTATAAGATCTGAAATTGTATGGAAACAAGTATGAAAGTCTGGAAAACTTATATAATTGAACTTTATATTTGATAAGAATCTATTAAATTTTTTTATGTTCAATTAATATCTTGTTTTTTTTACAAAATCATAGTCCCAAAGGTTCTTACTAAAAAATTGGAAGATGGTTAGTGTCTATGAATGTGTACCTTACCCCCTGTGTCAATGAAGTAGGTATAGGTATAGTTGAATATCAAACATTGTGCTTTATTTATAAATTATTGGACATTAATTAAAATTGAACTGTTAATATACTCCATAAGCAAATGCTCAGTTAAGGTAATAATATGAGCTCTACAAATGTTTATTTTTATAAAAGTTCCTTAGTGAGTAGATAAGCAAAGAGTATCCTGGAACAATAATAGTGTGAGGTTTATATGGCACCATACCTATCTACTAAAAAATTGGAAACCCGATTCCAATTAATATCGCTTGATCCCGGCAGATTGTATACCCTGTAGATTACTGTTTGAGTAGAACGCTTCCAGGCACAAGTTCTATATGATGTACCATCATTATTTTTAGCCCTGCTATCTGCTATCATCTCCTGACTGTGCATAGACAAAACTTTGTCAATTATTACACTTACAGTTTTAAAGTTTGGGAGTTTTCCTGAAATTAACTAAAGTACCTACCTACATAATTTTCTGATGTTGGCTTGCATGAGAAATCAGATGAGGGAAATTGAAATCATAATTCTCACAATTTGTAGAAACATATAAGTATAGGTAATTTATTCAATTTCATTAAACATATATAAATTCAACCTAAAATACAAACGAACTGTTATCACTGTTATCGTGTTATTATTACAATATACAGTTGCTTACCTTCTACCATTGATAATATTATACTGACCATACACTTTGTGGAGAAGTAAAAATAAAAACAAACATTAAATATTTATTTATACAAAAAGTTGAGTCTATAAATCATATCTACATCGTGATGATTATCAACCAGAATAATAATTTTATTACAGAAAAATAACCTAATATATATGATGAATTAAAATATTAACATTTTATTTCATAAATATTCTTACGCTGTTTTGTGAAGAAAGGTGATACATTTTTAGGTAGACATTTGATGAACAGTTCAGCATATAATAATTATATATAAGCAATTAATATTTTTCTGATCATATAAGTATTTATATTCGAAAAGTCTCAAGTAAGATACCTTTATTTCTGATCAACTGACCTATAGCTATCTCAGATACCTAGCACAACGACCTTCTTGAAGGTACCTATCCCAATTAAAATGCAATGCATTTTCTATTTCAAACCACATTTTTATCCATTACACAGAATATGATCAAAAGAATATTAATTTCAATCATTGTTCATAACAGACAAGAGCCAGTTTTGAAAAAAAAATACTCGTTGGTTTTGAAAAAAGTCGTCTTGAGGGTTTTTTAATAGGGCATATCCAACAACTGGCAAGTTGGCACTATATAATGACGTCCGTTCTGAGGATAATTTGGGTGTTTTGGATTTGAATGATTTAGCTTTTAAAATACCTAAGCTAATAAAACAATGTAAAAGAGAATAAAGCACCAAATCAAAATTAAATTAACTCAAACACAATCGAAAAATAACCATAAGAATCATAATGTGTGAAGTAACACTTTTGTCATCAGATATTATCATCAGATTCATCAGGGCATGATGTTACTTGGACTACCTATTATACTTCATAGGTAGGTAGGTAACTGATTTCACTCTCGTGACAAATACAAAAGTCGTTATCAGTTAG
>CAJUYI010004850.1:0-17218 GCA_910591695.1 Galerucella pusilla
TTATAAATATGTACAGTAACCGAAATAATGAATTTATTCCATTTGGCCTTTACACACTGTATATTTTCTTGTAAATTCAAGATTCCTGAAATTTACAAAATAATGAAAAGTGTCGTATTTCGTAATAAGGAAAAATTAATTATCCGTAAATCTTATCTATGGAACAGACCTCCTAAATAACAGTTTCCATCCTCCGAAAAATTGTTTCAATGCCACCTTATTATATAATATATATAATATAATATATTTTTTATTGGTTTTTTATTAGAATATAATATTTATATTATATATGAGTAATTTGCTGAAAATGATTATGTGCTATGACAAAAAAAAAATGCCATCTTAAAGTCGACTCTTTCCTTTTCAAAACACCGTATTACAATTATTTATATCTACATTATAACTGTACAATAGTTTATAATGTACTCCGCCGCGCTTCAGAAAATAGAGTCGCGCGGATGCGGAACACATACTTAGTTTACCGAATGTTTTCCAGACAAGCCATTGCTCGGACGAAAGAAACGCAAGAAACCTTTTTTCTTGCAAAACACTCTCCCTACACGGTGGTATGTTTTATTTTCCTCCACCTTCCTCATAGCACGAAATATTGAAGAATTTCGAAAAAAAAAGTTTTTCGTTTTTTTTTTATTAATCTATACACTTTGGGGTACTTATGAAAAAAAAAATCAACCGTATTGCTAATTACTTCTAGTTGTTACCCCTATCGTCTGGTCTATAAATACTTACAGTCGAAATAATCACATACTATGCCTGTAGGTATCTGTCTAGTTTCGTGTCTAACCACTTCTGAAGCTTACCAAAGCAGATACCGAAATATAATTTTGGTAGTTGTTGGATTTTCGGTATGTATAAAATGTAGTCAACAGTAATACGGATCAGAGATCTCCGCCCCGGAGAAGACCACTTCAAATAAACCCAAACGAGGAGACGGGAGATTACTTCTCTACCTTTGGCCAATCGTACCTACTGAGTTTCCTAGATACAGAAGCTTAATCGGGGTGTAGCTAATAAATATTAAGTTTCTTGTATTGATTAGAAGATATTTGAAGTGTTGGAATGATATTCCTTGTCCAATTTTAATTATTATTTTCAAAATTCCTTTTTTTAATAGCTCTGTACAGTTAGTTTTTTATGATATTACGTGAATTTTAGTAATACATATTTCAATTTATATGTCCAAAATGTGTAATCTAGATCCAGAGGACCACAATGGATCTAAAAAGCTCTAAATAGAACAAAAATCAGTCAAATTCTAGAACGTGATCAAGAACACGTAGGTATTATCATTGGTGACTAATGTTCTTTGGTAATCACAAGCTCTGAAAACCGTTTCAAGAAAATTTCAACACTAGATTAATGATATTGAACAATTATATCAAATATGACTGTTTATTTTGGCGCGTATCGTATATATACAAAATTATTTTTACTCTATTATCTTTATAGATATACCCAAAGGAAAGAATAATCTGGGACGGTGTTTAACAAGTGAATAATGATACGAAGAACGGAAAAAAATTATCAAAAACGGATCCGCTTTTCTTTATAGTTCATACAATGAAAAATCGGTATAGCACGTGACTACAATCTAAATTACAAATAACAGAACGTTTAAAAACATGTGAATTTTTCATGGGCAAGTCCATAAATCTCTTCGAGTAGGTCTCGTTTCCTTCGTTTTGGCAGAAAATGTCTAGATATTTATCACGCAATCCACCTATTCCATTGAGACCCAGTCAAAGGAATAGGAGGCCAAAGGCGAAATGTTAATATTTACTTGAGGTGCTTTTCTACTCCACAAATCGAGGTTGAAATGCATGGAAAAAGTTGAAAGATGTCTCACTTTTACGTATTCTTAAGTAAAATTTCGTAATGGGATATTGTGTCACAAGGCTATTACGATAGTTAAATGCTGCTAAAGCGTATCCTGCATGTGTGACACACAACTGTTATTCGCATACCAAATAAACCAAAAAATAGGAAAATATAACAAACAGCTTTGACATACACTGACATTTAATAAAAAAATTTCCCCTGAACACATAAAAAACTTTTATTACATGTCGTGAAAAGCGTCAACAGTATCAGATAATGGAAAAAAATGAAGGAGGTTTCTATTTATCAACGGCTCTATAAAACTAATAATGAAACAAAAAATTTCCAACTTGATCGAGTTTCATGTTGGAAAGTGCTCTTTGACAAAATGAACTCGTGACGAGAATAGAATGACTCAAGAGTTTCTAACAATTACCTGGTAACTTTTAAGTGTGATCGATGGTCCCACTGGAATATTTTGTTGGTTAATAAAACGATATTTGTCGATAAGTTGGGCTCTAGGATTTTTATACATCATAGTGTTAAATTTTCAATTGAATAAATCTGGATTAAATTTTGAAGAAGGAAATAAATATTACTAAACTTATCTTTCAAGCACCTGATAGGTGAGATTAATTACAAATGTAGCACGTGAAATGTACAATATTTTATACATGTTTTAAAGAAATTTTCTCAAATAAAGTATCTAATTTCAAAATTATTGGCAGAAAATGTTCCTTTGAAAACTAACTAGTTATTTTTGTTAAATAATTCCATCCAAATCATACTGTCTAATCAGTTTAGTATCCTTCCCGCTTAAAACGTTGGAAAAACTAATAAAAATATAAGTTAGAGTGGAGGTTTTATCAAATAACCGAGGAAGGTATAGGAGATGTGTAGTGAGTAGTCATAATAGACTGACCCTAGCCTTAGTACCAAGTCGCCAAGGAATAAATGGCAATGGAAAGGCCGATGAATTAGCCAAGCAGGGAGCAACGGGGCTCATTTTAGAGCCAGAACCTTCCTGTGGAATTGCTAAATGCCTAAGTAAAGAGAGCATCTGCAAATGGATTAACAACCAGGCATTGCGCTGGTGGTAGGAAGCCCCAGGACAAAGGCACGCTAAATTATTCCTTGAAAGCCCTTCGGCCAAACTGTTACACGACCTACTATGTAAAAGTCGAGAAACTACGAGGAGGAGGGGGGGAATGCTGACCGGATCTTCTAGGCTGAGGAAACATATGCACACAATTGGTCTAGCAGATGATAGCTTATGCAGGTTCTGCCAGGAAGAAGACGACAGCGTGGGCACATACTCTGTGAGTGCGAAGGACTAGCAAGGACGTGTTTTAACATACTTGGAGAAGGGCAGAGAGCTACGCAAGGGAGGCGGTATCTAGGCTAATAAGTCTAATGAAAAGAATAAAGCTAGATATCGAGCTCTAAATATAGGTAGGACCACGATAGATCTGCAAATGTCGCAGTGGGAGAGGACGAGGACAAAGAGACACCCCATTTCTAATCTAATCTAATCTAATGTATAGGAGCAGGAATATATATAGCCAATCCGAAGACAAGAGTCTTACTGAGCTTAGGAAAACATGTGACGATACTCCAGGCAGAAGTTGCAGCAATACAGACAGCACTGTGCTGGAGAGCTTTTGAGAAAAGTTCAAGGAAAACACCATTAAAGGCTATTAAAGCAATCAGTTCCATATGTTGGTAAATTCGAAACTTGTTTCTCAGATGGGTAAGGAAGAGGCAGACTTACTAGCCCGAGAAGGGGCATGATGTGTTCCCGTTGATCCAGAACCTCGCCAAAATTCACGGAGAACCTACTGAGATAAAAAAGAAGAACAATCAGGATCCTGCTTGAGCTTAGGAAAACATGTGACGATACTCCATGCAGAAGTTGCAGCGATACAGACAGCACTGTGCAGGAGGGCTGTTCAGAAAAGTTTGAAGAAAAGACTATTGAAGGCTATTAAAGCAATCAGTTCCATATGTTGATAAATTCCAAACTTGTTTCTCAGATGGGTAGAGAAGAGGCAGATTTACTAGCCCGAGAAAGGACATGATGTGCTCCCATTGACCCAGAACCTCGCCAAAATCCACGGAGAGCCTACTGAGCTAAAAAAGAACAATCAAGATCCTGGTTGAGCTCCTCTATTGTAGACTTAACGAACACGTTAGTTACATCGGATTGGAAGACACAACCATATACAAGTTGTGCTAAGAAGATGAGGAAGCTTTATAACTGTGCTACGAAGAAATCAGATTTAATGGAAAAGGAAGGGAGAACCAAAACCCTTCCAATGGAGTTCCCGAGGTTTGGAATTCGAAGTCTAGTAATAAGGATGGGTTTATACAAAGAACTCCAGAATAACGGGAGAGCACACACTATTAAATCTGCGAAGGTCGTAGTGGGGAGGCTCTTACAAGCACATAACCCCCTCTTTGCATCTTATAATTATCTTAAATTTTCCCTACAACTTTTAACAGTAGGTATATTATAATAATAATTTCAAAAACATGTCAACACATTTATTAATAGCTCGAAACATGCTTTGTATATGGACAATAACATAAACAATATGCTAATAAGGTTATTGTTCAATTCTGATAAAAAACTCATTTATATATATATTTTTTTTCTATAAAAAAATCGTGCCCTGGGAAAACCTCAAAAACTCATCACCAGTTTTTCCAATAATCTGTTTATATTCTCTGTTTTATTGGGTAGCATTTTCACAAATGGTTTTTTTTTCGGTATATTACTCGGCCGATAGGGGGCATCGCATCACACTCGATTCGGATGAGCTGGACTGTTTGTTCTGACAATATTTGTTTAATTGGATACTATATTTAGGTAGCAGCTTATTTGGATTTGTAACAATGTGTCAATCGAAATTGAGTTTTTATACATCGTCCAGTCCATACATAGGGAGTGTGATACGCTTAACCCTTTCGCGGAGAATGACGAATATAGCTGGTGTTTCATAATTTGGTCCGGTCTTACTTCAATATAATTCCCCAGACGGTTATCTGGGAAAATCCGCTGCAATAGAGACCTTATTTAACCGTGATACATTTTAGTTTCTAGGTCTTATGCAAATCTGATTTATGGAGTGTTAATTTTACCATTACCATAGTTTATTCGAAACAAGCACGATTCATGGTGTATTAGTACAGGGAATGAAGCATTTCACCTGGGTGCCGATTCTCGGGCCAGGGAACACCGCTCCACGAGAGAAGAGATCTTTTGTCCTTGTCACTGAAGAGACAGACTATCCAAGTGAAATGAAGACAAAAAATGTGTTCTCTTGGGTAGCGCTCTTCCCTGGCCCGAGAATTCGCCTCCTGGCAATTTTTTCGTCTAGCATGGATTGACTTGGGGCTGGTTGCCACCCCATCTCGGGCGTGAACATTTTTTATCACATTTTAACCACAGGAATCGACTGAAAAAGTGATTCTAAGCAAAAAATGTTCCATACATTTTTTTGTGAAATCAATATTCTCTAAGTTATTCGCGATTGAAAGTAACGCTTTTTAGAGGAAAAAATCGACGTTTTTGATAAGTTTTTCGCGGATAACTCGAAAATTATGCATTTTATCAAAAAAACTGTGGAAAGCAAAATTGTAGCTTTTAAAAAAACAAGCAAAACCCTTTTTTATAATTTTTCTAAAACCAATAGGAACCGAGATATGGCCCATCAATGATTAGCTTTTTTTCCCAAATGCAAAATGCGATAGATTCAAAGTCAAATACCGGAAAAATGATGCATTTTTCGTAGAAAACTCATAGAATCTGTAGCATCAAAATTGAGTGAATTATGACAAAAATAATGTCAGTACTGAATTTTTTATACAAAAAAATCGGTGAAAGCAACCCCCTAACTACCCCCCTAATTGAAATTGATCTTTACCCTTGTGCAATTCTCTTTGTACATGTATGGTTAATATGTCTAAGAAGTTTGACCAATTTAAAATTCATAGTTTTCGAAAAATCGTGGCTTAAAGTAAAAAGTTATTTTTCATAATTTTGTATTTTTTACCCTTTCTTTCAAAATAACTCCGAAAATATTAGAGGTACCTACATGCAAAGTTAAAAAACGAAATTGTAGGTTTTTTTCTGACAAAAATTTTCCTGTAAGTAGATTTTTTGTACAGTTAATATTTGACGAGATATAGCCGTTTAAAACGTCTATTTAGCACCACCTTTGTTTAGCCCTTTAAACTCACCCCATTTAAAAACGAAAGGGTCTAAAGAGATTTAACTTACAGATCCTTGTAGATCTTGAAAAACCCTACAAAATCGTTTTTGAATAAACTTTTTATCATCAAAAATGAAGGAAATACGTTAAAAGAACCAATCGATTTTTTTTTCGAAAAATTCCAATAGTACACTTGGAAGCATAATAATGTACAAAACCGGTTTCTTCGGCAGTGGGGCGTTATATATACGAAATATTTCGTGTTCTTTTTTGAAATACAATAGGAAATGCAAGTGACACATTTTTTTTACAACAGAATTATTGAGCAAATCCCAATTAGCATCAATTATTTTTCTCTTGACAAATTTTTTTTTGCATATAACACTAATAACAGTTGATTTTTAAGGGTTGAAAAAGTATAAAGTTGTATTTTGAAATGTAACAAATTCATCATTTTACTAATTCAAACCAATTTTCACCTATCTTAAGATTTATAATGCTATTTTTTAATTTTTGACATTTAGGGGTAGTTTTCACCCCTAAGAAACAATCAGGGTTCGTCAGCATGACATGATATATAAAGCAGAGGGTGAGTTGAGCCTAATCCCAAATTTTTATGCAAATCAATCAGAGGCGAAATCGTTTTTTAAGGATTCGTGATTTTTTTACATTATGCTGTAACAGGGGCTGCTTTTTAAGGGTTGAAATATGATGAAATTGTATTCCAAAGTTCAAAACAATCATTATTCAACTTATCCAAATCAAATCTCACCCATTTTCAGGTTTAAAATGTTAATTTATGATTTTTGACAAATAAGGGTAGTTTTCACCCCTAAAAACCGTTTAGCGCCCTTCGGTTCGATATAGATTTTGAACCTTCGGCTATCACCTACCTCCTGTTAAAATTTCAAGTCAATCCATGCTGGACGAAAAAATTGCGAGGTTTTACCTTTTTTTGAGATTCATTCCCTGTACTATATACGTTCGACATGAAACAAGATTTTATCCATACCTAAATTACGTGATAGTATACTCGTATATTTGGTATTAAAATGGATATTATGCTATTTATTAGTGCACGGAATTTAATTTTCTAAAAAAAAGTGTGATGTGGGTAATATTTATAAATATATGAACAGGAAAAACTTGCAAAATAAGAGCCATTGTTTAAACTTCAACTATATAGCAATGGAAATTAATATTCAAGTCGCTCTTAACATCTTCCATTTATTTGTAAAACAGCCAATATTGGTTTTCCACAACTGCTAAGACCTTTTTTGAAATATCAATGCGACAAAAGAAATATTATAAAGTCGTCTCAAGATCGTAATGCTCAAGTCTCGTAATAAACAGAAGATGCGAAGCAATTATGATCTCGCGGAAACAATGAAAATACACGAAATTGACTGAATAAAATAGGGAGATTTTACAGTCCGAAACGGAATATTTTCACTAGCAAATAACTTTTTTGTAAAAAGACGAAACGAAAACAAGAGAAAAAGATAAGTTTTTATTTCATTTGAAAGCTGGCTAGTCATATTTAATTCAAAGAAAAACCGAAATTATTAATAAAAGGAGAAGATATTGCTACCAAATAATAACAATTTATCATGAAAGTTGTATTTATGTTGGCTGTAGCTAAGGAAGCTACTACTACTTATATTTTGGGCGATCTCTTCATATACACTGGAAAAAATACCTATCATCAGTGGAGAAAATTGTCTTCCAAACAAAGACAGCAAGTCGGATCTTTCGACAGTCCACGTTTTAGAATATATGATGATTCAGATGACAGTGGCCTGTTAGACGATGTAGGTCATGCCTGCTACAGTCTAACATTTGTTTGGAGACATTCTTCGAAGGATGTATAAAAGCCTTTCAATGAACCAGTCCTGGTAAATTATGCCAGAAGTCTAAAGCTCTTCTTGCTGTCTAGGTATTTAGTGTTTGTTTGGCAAAACTTATTGCGATGCTAATTGTAGGTTCTGGTCTGATAGAAACACATGCAGCTCCCTCCCTTGCAAGAGAGTCTGTCTTCTCATTTCCTTCCATACCAGAATGGCCAGGGATCCAGACCAGCCATACTTTATTGAGTTTTCCTATTGAGGAGAGTCTTTTTTGGCAGTCTAAAACCAATTTCGAGGTTACACGGCGAGAGCTAAGTGCTTTCAAAGCCGCTTGGCTGTCCGAGAAATTTGTTATTGTTCTATGTATGAGATTGGCTTGCTCCACTCTCTCCGCACATGAAACAATGGCGTGAATTTCCGCCTGTAATACGGTTGCATAGGATCCTAGTGAGGTTGGAATTTCTGTCCTAAGTCTGCGCCCGTATACACCTGCACCAGAGCCTGGGGGTGTTTTTGAGCCGTCTGTGTACCAACAGCTGACTGCTCTTGATAGTCCATCCTTACGGAGGACACATGCATCTCTATTTGGAATTAGGACGGTGTGAGGCAGGTCGTAGTTTACTGTTGGAGGCATTATGTCAGAGGTCATTCTCAGAATACTGTGACTTTCAGTGTCCTCTAGCATTCTGCTTCGTTCTGTATAAGCCTGATTTGGTACATTTGAATATATGCGCAATTCTGTATGCTGTCCATCTAGCCTCCCTTTCCAAAAATTTATGGAGAGGAGGTAGGTCCAGAAGGATTTCCATGGCTGCTGACGGTGTGGAGCTGATAGCTCCAGTAATTGCCAGACAAGCCTGTCTCTGTAAACCAGAGAGCTTTGCTTGGGCCGTTCGCTGTAAAGCTTCTGGCCACCAGGCAATAGCTCCATATGTGATCGTTGGTCTAACGATCATCACATACTCGTATATCCAATAGATTTGTTTGGGTCCCAAGCCCCAAGATTTTCTACAGATCCTGCGACATGTCCACAAGGATAGCCTTGCCTATGAATAACATTTTCCAAGTGAGCGTTCCAAGTAAGTTTCATATCTAGGATAATCCCCAAATATTTTACTTCCGCTGCTAATGGGGCAACCTCACCATTGTAGGAAAGTGGTGGCATATCCTCCAACTTCCCATTCCTAGTGAAGGGAACTATTACAGTTTTGCCAGGGTTAACAGACATCTGTTCCCTCTGACACCAACTGTGGACATCGTCCAGCGTCTTTTGGGGGATATTATATGCTACCCTTCCTGACTTGGTTCTTGCCAAGATGACAAGGTCGTGTGCATACGCTTGCAGTTCTACCCCTTCTTTTTTGAGAGCGCTAAGCAAGTTATCCATCAAGAATGACCACAGTGGGGGAGATAGTACTCCGCCTTGTGGGCAGCCCCTGGAAACCTTAAAGCTGATGGTCTCGTCCTGAAGAGATGTAGTGGCTGTTCTATTTGTGAGCATGGCATATATCCAACCGGTAATGGTTGGTTTGATGCCCTTTCCAGTTAAAGCTGAACCAATGGAGGTCGGTAGTTCATTGTCAAATGCTCCTTCAATGCCAAGAAATATGGCCACCGCAATCTCCTTGTTGTTAAGGGATTGTGTGATTTTCTCATCTAGGTATCTACTTAAACTTTAGATACGCAAAGAGACAACCCCTGGCTACGCGTAGAAAAACAAGAAGCACTTCAGTTTATGTAATTGCTAGATCTAGTTAATATCGTAATTCTCTAGAAGCGTAGTTCTATTTTTTCGAGGTACTTAAATTTAGTACTCAATGAACATTTCAACGCATGTCACAATGATGGAAACGATCAAAGTGAAGCTGAGTTTGATCTTTCTGACGACAGTGATGGAGAAAGGAGATAATATTACGAAAATTTAAAACTGTAATGTCATCAAGGGACTTGAGCCTGTGCTACTTCAACTGTGATTTCAATAAAATAATAAATGTATCCACTATTATTGCGAAGACGATGAGGATCAGGTAGAGCTTGTGCGTTTTTCGTTGTTTGAGCCCAAATAACATGATTAAAGAGGTTGTTTTGTTCACATTGGTTAAAATAAGAAATTCTACAATAGTGTTTGTATGCTAAAAACTGCATATATTGAATAGAAAAACTAAAAATAGTAATTGGTATTTTATGGAGTCAATTTATTCAAAAACTTTCATTAATATTACGGAATTTGAATAAGCTGACTGAAATAAGTCGGATGGAAATGAGGTGATTAAAAGGTCTGCATTATTTACCATATAATTTTCTCGATGAAAAATTGAATTGAATTCTCCCGGTTTTCACCCTTTGAAATAAAGGTTTTTTTTTGTTTTAGATGCCCCAAAGGTTGTTTGAAAACAAGAGTAAACTGGGAGGATTTTAGTATAATTTGAATTTCTAGTAGATATATTTCATGTTTTAAATTCTGTTTACCCTAATTTCACTTTACCATTGTTATTAAGACTTTTTTTATGTTTTTATTGGTACAGATCCGTAGAATTTCTCTTCAATTTTTCAATTTAGGACCGACAGTATGTTCAAAATATTGCTCAATCACCGTTGGCTCTTAAAAATATTTGATGACGTTGTCCTGTGCTAACTTCTTGTCATATTATACAAATTTTAACAATTTTTTATTTTCATCAAAAAATATTACATATTTTGGGTGGAAAAGTCAGATAGTATCGTTAATTTTCTGATATAATCAAAAGCGCTCTTATCGTGCGCGCTCAAAGGTCACTAGTCATATGTATCAAATCAGATAACACAGAGGTTACCAAAACGTGAGATTATAAATATAGCCGGAGAAAATAATGATGGTTGAAGTTTCTTGCACACTGGTTGACGAATTTTCACTTTTTCATTCATTCTCGAAATTTTTTTTTGCATACCGGAAAATTGCTTCTTATTATTCATATTATCCCTTTGGATTGTCAAAGTCATCGCTGTTGAAAGACTTTTTAGAATCACTGAAAACTAAATACATATCCTCTTTTCTCCCGTAAAAATTGCATAAGTCTGTCTTATTCATCTTACGGATTTTATTTGGAAGTTTGATTAAATTCAATTAAAGAAAACAAAAACGGTGAGTATGTCTTTGTTGAATCGTATGATCCGCATGATAAGACTGCATTTGACTATAAAAGGAATAGGTTTTCCGAAAAATCCACTTTCCTGAATGTTCTTCCAATTTCTCAGGCAAACCCGATTGTTACTCAAACACACACAGTACATATCAATCAAATCGGACCAACTTTAGGAGAACTTCAGTTTGAAGACGATTGCAGCTCCACCTACCAGGACCAATAATGAATCTAAATCATACAATTAGAGGAAAGTCACCAAATATGAAATACCATTTTGTTTTTGGGATATAAAAAAAAACTTCATATAAATTAAATCAGTTTAATGTTTTTACCAATCAGTCATACATTTATATGTAGTAATTAACAACCTTTAATCAAATATATTAGTTATCAAATTAAAATCTAACACGAAAAACAAAATCTCAAATGAGTAACCAAATATGGAATAGGTATCCATATATGGACAGAAGTTACATAATTACTTGTAAAAGTCACAGATCCAAACTCTGGACCAGCACAATCATAATGTGCCCAGAGCCCACACATCAAGCATTTAATTTAATATTCCATAATCAGACACCGACGACTGTCCATATTTGGATTTTTATACTAGTTCAGACTCTTCTAAATATTTTTTAAAGTCACAATATTTTAATGACAAAAGATCAAAAAATGATGAAATAAACATAATACCGATATACTAAATAGTATAACACTTACGTAAACAAACATAACAGCTGGTAATACTCGTTTATTACTTACCTTCGAAATTTTCTGCACGACAACAAAACAAAACACGCCTGCCACACGTGAAGCATTCGCGCAACTTACTCGATGGTGTGGGTGCGATAGTTAGTAGACCGAATGAAACAGAAGATGGTCGAGTGTTGCGTTTCATACTTATAGTCTTAGAGAAATGAAGGCATTCCATATTAGGATACTATTCCATACTTGGTGACTTTCCTCTACTCACTCAAACACACAAAACATTCCATAAAAAATGGAAAAACCGTTTAGGATAAGTTCAGTATGAAATCGATTGCAGCGTCACCTATCGGTACCAATAATTGTGAATTTGAACAAACAATTTTATTAAAATCGTTCCAGCCATTTAGGATGAGCTCAATGACATATAAGCGCACAGAAGAAATATATTCCCTTCCAACTAAAAGCATTTTGTGCCGGTATGGAATTTTCCATCGAATTGAATGAATTTCCGTTCCAAATATCTCTCTAAGTAATCTCCAAAATTGTATAATCCCAACTTGAAATTCAGTACATTAATCATCATATTATGTGAAGTAAGAGATGACAATTATAGTATACAGTATACAAGAAAGTCCTTTAAACGTCTGCAAATATTCAACTTAATGTCTTGTAGTAGTTTTGATGTGACGTGTCTTTTTGGACAGGAAATGTGAATGTATGCTTTAAACAGACTGTAAAACAGGTTATAACTAGAAATTGTTATTTACCATACTTTGTTTAATCATTTTCCAAATATAATTCATAAAAATTAAAACCTATACAATAACACCGCCATCTGTTATCCTTCGCCGCACTAAGTTCCCGGAAAAGCTTCCAACTCCTATTTCTTATAAAGCTAATTCCTTATCAAAACAACTTCCCAGTTTCGTATAATACTGAACAGGATCTCGAGAGAATTCAAAGAATCGAAAAACTTCCAGTGTTCTTTCGCTCGATATGAAATTGTTAGGGAATTTAATTTTTGTCACTGTTTTTTTTGAAACTGTTTAAATTAAAAAGCAAAACTTGTTAACTCTTGGGAATAATAGCTTTCGCCACTAAAAGTGGTCCAACCTAACCTAACCTAACAACACTATTTTTGATAACTAATTGTTACTCAACTACAAATATTTGTATTGAAAAAACTTGCTTTTGAAACTATTTTTTAACAACTTAGTACAGCCAAATAACATTTTTACAAAGAGAAAATTGTTAACAGGATGGGAACAGTTGGAAATGGTAAATATGCGTATAATAAACGTAAAAAAAATAAATGCGTGAGCAAGGGTGTTTCCAGATATATTTGGGGGGTGAAAAGGGGTGGAATTCTGGATTATTGCGATCTCCGGCGAAAGTTGACGTCGGAAAGGAAAGTGTACAACAGAAAAGTTGTAGATCATAAAAAGGGCTACAACTTTTTTATAATTGATTTTATTTTTCATTTACACAATAATAATTTTATTTTGATAAATTAACTCCAATGTTAAAATGTCATATACCTGGAAATGTTATTGTCACTTTGACAACGATAAAAAAGGTGCATCCTTTTTTATCGCGATAAAAACTCCTCTTCCTCAATATCTAGTAAGCGGACGTCACTTTTACACAATGACAATGAGTGGCAAGTTTGGTTAATAAAGATAATTATTGTTGTTGTTCATCCATATATTCTGTCGTTAATTATTTATCTTGCCAAAAAACACTCGAGCTTTTCTTTTATCGGATATCGATAAAAAAAAAGCTCTTGTGTTTTTACTGTTGACTATTTCACTAGAGTAAATTGATAACTGACAAAAGTTGAAGGTTTTGAACTGGCAATTTTTTGTCTTGTCGCGGCAATTTTTTGACGTTTAATATATCAAATCTATGTGTATAAAATTCTATCACTCTGTGATAAAATTCAATATAAAATCTTTGTTGGTGGTTTCTAAGGAAACTAAGTTGTTTATTTATTTATTCAACTGTCTAAAAATTATTAAAACTGTTTCAAAAATTTAAATAAGTATTATTAACATGAATAATACAAGATTGGGAAATAATTCAAAAGATGAAATAGAGAGTACAATTAAGCAAAGTATACCGCGAAATACAATGAAGACAAAAAAGTCTGCGAGGGAACAGTTTAGAATGTTTCTGAACGCACGTAATTATACGTTAGAAAAGGATACTTCCGAACAAGTTATAGCAAAAATTCTTGAAGATTGTGGTTTTAACATGAAAAAAAGAGATGGAACTGGTTATACTGAAGCTAGTGTGAAAACACTTTGTAATATACGACTGCTCAAATGGTTCGGGAAAAATATTTTCTAGGATTGAACATCCAAATTGATCCATTTAAAGATATTACCTATGAATTTGCTAGATTGGCCAGGGATACAAAACGTAAAAAGCTTCAGGCTGAACCTGAAACCAGAAAAAGAAGTTCTAACGCGTTTACCAAAGAAGAATTAATGGAAATGGCAGAAAGATATTCTGAAGATAATCCTGATGGGTTACAAAAAAAGTTTTTTCATTTATGTTCGTTCGAATTAGCATGACGTGGAAATGAAGCTGCTAATTGTGATATAAATTACTTTAAAAAATAATATGATGATAAAGGTAATTTTACTGGCAGGGTAGAATATAATCCAATATTTTCCAAAACGACACAAGGAGGATCAAAAGCTTCATCTGGCTGGTAAGAAATAATGCTAACAATAATTTGTGCCCCGTTCGTTTATTTTTTAAAAATTATTGAAAAAAGAGAATCCAATCCTCATCTAACAACAACAAGATTATTTTTAACAGTACATCCAAATTGGGAGAAAGGAATATGGTACAAAAATTCACCATTAGGAATTAATACAATTTCAAAGTTGACGAAAATATCGGCAGAATCAATTGGTATAGACACGAAAAAAATAAAAATAACCAATCATTCACATAGAGCTTGTGCAATATCTGCATTAGCAAAAGAAGGAGTTGGTGAACAAGAAGTAATTAAGCTTACAGGACATTCTTCTGCCCATTCTTTGAAACCATATTTACAATTAAATGAAGAACACCATTTCCAACTTATAGAGAACCTTCAAAAAAATAAAATAAAGAAAATGAATCCTCAGTTTCTAACTTAAATTCATTACAGGTTATGATGCAAAACAATCCCCAAAATAATGCTACAACGTAAAATTATAATAATTGTACTTTTTACATAAATAATTAATTTTTTTTTCATAATGTTATTATTTTTCTGTCTTTGTATAATTGAAGTTTGCAATGAATAAAACGTTTGAACATATGATTTTTTAGTTTTTCTCTCGTGAAATAGTCATGTCAAATACCATTCAATTAAAAATTTTGTAAGGTAATTTGTCGTATTCAAGTTTGTTGATTTTAGGTAATTTTGCTCATGACATTTAATCCAAAACCACTCGCCTGACGGCTCGTGGTTTTGTTAAGAATGTCATTCGCAAAATCGCCAAGCAACAAACTTTCATGACAATTGTAAAATTTTGCCGACAAAATTTTCACTCTCGTGGTATTATATATGACAATACTTAGTGAAAGTATACCATCTTATGTCCGAAAAATCCACAAATTTTTCCAGATAAAAATATCAAGAAACTTCCGAGATAATCACGTTTCTCGACCTAAGAAAATATTTTTCAAATTAAAATTCTTCTTTGGAAAATTGTCGTAGAGACTTCATTCATGTTGCCATTTTTTCGTCCTGAGTTATACTTTCTTGTGAAATAATAAAATAATACTTAGAAACATGCTCAAAATTGGAAAAATCAAAAAATGAATTTTGCAACCTTTTTTTTTAACTGATTATTAATAATTTGTCTAAATTTTCAAATAATTCTTAAAACCCAAATTAACAATTTTGTTTTGTTTTCGCTTCAAAGTAAGCTAATTCGACTAGTCTAACTTGAATTATATTCATATTACCTCCAAACGATCACATTTTTCGATATTTTTTAAGGCGATTTTCCATTTCAATGTTCTCACTCCACTTTCCTTATACTCTTAAGCTCTAACCGATATTCAAGGCTTATGATTGGCTTTTACTGATCTGCTGTCAGCTGTTTGGTATCTAATGATAGCAGCTTGTAAGCAGCTCAAAATTTGACAGTATTCCATTAATAGCTGACTAATTGTTAGGTCAACATGTTTTATTTAATTTTTTTTCTTTGGCATAGTTTATTTACGATAAAAAGACGATGAGGTTGCAAAGCAAAATATTGTGATGTTTCCAAGATGTAGTTTTTTTCTTCACTTAACGAAAACTAGAAAAGTCAATCTGATGTTAGATTGATAATATATCAAGTTTAATTAACGTAACCTAACATTCATTCAATCATTTACATTTTAATACGTAACAATAATATCAATAATAATAAATGCAAATGGCATATACTTCTACTTACGTACCTTACAGCAGTAAGCGGGAGAAGCTGACTCCCATTTCGGCATTCTTGTTCAAAATAGCTTAACAAAGATGTTAACATCTCTTGACATTTACTGTTCAGCTGCTTGGGCATATTATTAACTACATACTGTTTCTTAAATCTTAAAGAAACAATGAATTTAAAAGCAGCAAAAAAACTTGTAAATATTAGACGATGATCGAATAAACGTCAAAACAAACTGGGGAATTTCACCAGTTGATCTGACAACGTCTTAAAGTTTTGCCAAACCGTTACCTGTAAATTGCCGTGGCTGTTGAGGATACATTATATTTACGGTTGGTAAATTAATATTTATTCTGATAAGCAGGAAAGTAACTAAAAATGACATCATCGTCTTCTTATCGTAAAAATCCTATATAAAAATGTCCAATTTATAAATAAAATGTATGTATCGACAGTACCCATTATGTTTCTCAAAATAAGAGCAGCCGAAAGTTAGTAGGTCGTGGGAAAAATGGACTGCAACGATTTATTCATGAATAATCCTTATTAGCAGGGACGACATTAATGGAAAATGACAGGATAACGAACAAAATATAATGTAGACAAAGTGTTTGTGATTTTTAAATTAAATGTTTCCCTTCTCTTTGTCCTGGAAATACGTACAAACCTTGTAGCCTTAATTTTGAGAAAGTTTTAAACTTTATTTGGCACTAATTAATTGCGGATCTATCGAAAGTTTTGATTATCGTCAAACTTTGAAATTAAAAATTAACTGATCGATAATCTGGAGTTTTTGTATTCAAGGATTTTCGAAATTACTCACGTCCTCTTCATGGGATCTTAATTTTAGATAAAATTTCTTTCAAACACCTTACTTTGCATCTTCTGTATGTTCCTTGTGGATATTATTCATTCTTTTTTTAATTTCTTGGGAAATTAAACCACAATATTTTTGAATTCTTTATTTCAACGTTTCGGTAGCGTTCCAGCTACCGTTGTCAAGAAAAAATTAGTAGAAATTAATTTTTTTATCCCTAACTGACACAACAGAAAAAATT
>CAJUYI010004851.1:4660-17204 GCA_910591695.1 Galerucella pusilla
CTGCCGATATTTTCGTCCACTGTGAAATTGTAATAATTCCCAATGGTGAATTTTTGTACCATATTCCTTTCTCCCAATTTGGATGATGTACTGTTAAAAATAATCTTTTTTTTTTTTTTTTTTTTTGTTTAATGTCGCCCGAACCACTGAGGTTATAAGCGACAACTGTTATAATTCTTTTAATGAAACATTTTAAATTTAAATGTCTTTCATGTTAATTTCTTTAAAAAACTTAATAATATTGTCCACGTTGTTATTGTCTCTGAGTATGTCGGGTATTTTCTGTGCAAAGTTGAATTTATTTCTGGTGTTGTTAAATTTTTGGCATTCCACTAAAATATGTTTTACTGTTATGTCGGTTTGGCATGTATCACAATATGGGATGTTGTCTTTTGTGATAAGATGTAGATGTGTGTGGCGAGTGTGGCCGATCTTGTTGTTGTTAGATAAGGATTGGATTTTTTTTTCCAATAATTTTTAAAAATAAACTAACGGGACACAAATTGTTGTTAGCATTATTTCTCACCAGCCACTTACTGCCAGATAAAGCTTTTGATCCTCCTTGTGTCGTTTTGGAAAAGATTGGATTATATTCTACCCTGCCAGTTAAATTACCTTTATTATCATATTCTTTTTTAAAGTAATTAATATCACAATTAGCAGCTTTATTTCCACGCCATGCTAATTCGAACGAACATAAATAAAAAAACTTTTTTTGTAACCCATCAGGATTATCTTCAGAAAAGCTTTCTACAATTTCCATTAATTCTTCTTTCAAAACCTTCAAATTTTGTCAGTTATCAACTTACCCTAGTGAAATAGTCAACTCAATTTATCCGGAACTAAAAATGTGATTAATTCTTTCTCTTGTTTCAGGTCGAAGACCCGGTAAATTACGCAGTAAAATTAGCCAAAGAAGTGAACTGCTCGATACCCGACGACGTCGGTAAAGATCACGAAGTCATCGTCGATTGCCTCAGAGAAACATCTCTACACGAACTTCTCCAAGCTGACGTCGTAGCTCCATCATATCTCAGCGCTTTCGGACCAAGTGTAGACGGTGTAGTTATCAAAGCTGACTTCGCCAAAGAGCTAGTTACTTATTTCAAACCCCAAGATCTCCAAAACTTCATGGGACCCGTAAATGCGAACATGAAAAGAAGCGAAGCTACAATCACCCCAAGAGGAAACAATCCGTACGATCTATTATACGGGGTAGTTACAAGTGAAGCTTTGTGGATGTTCTCCAACAATGACATAACCGCCGGTTTCGAAGGAGAACGCCGAGATAGAATCTTAAGAACCTACGTTCGGAACGCTTATACTTATCATTTAAGTGAGATATTTTTTACTATCGTTAATGAGTATACAGATTGGGAACGGACAGTACAACATCCGGTCAATACTAGAGATTCAGTTATAGCGGCTCTTAGTGACGCGCAGTTCGTGGCGCCGTTAGTGCAAACGGGGGATTTACTCAGTGCCAAACCAGCTCAATCTAGCCAAGAGGGCGAGGGACCTAAGACTTTCTTTTACGTCTTCGATTATCAAACCAAAGACGGTGATTATCCACAGGTGAGTTTTTTCTTCATTAGATCCTTGATTCCGTCTCCACTTAATTTACTTTGGAAGTAGTACAGGTAATTTCTTTATAAACCAGCACCATTAATAGAGTTACTTTGTTTATTGAACTAGCTGTTTGGGACTTTAGGAGACTGCAGCTCCAGATCTCCAGACTGCTCTAGACCTATGTAGACCTTTTCTTCGGGCCCAGATGGGAAACTCATGTTCGACCTCAAACTCGCCGTTACTCCCTCCTTGGAAACTCTTCGTCATATTCTCCCTTCTATCTACCTCTCACATGCCATGTCGAGTCTTTCTATTTCCCTAATTATGCTCTCTACTACGCCACTTATCTCCATCCATTCCTCCTCGTCACTCAACATTATCTCCAACATATTTTCCCAGTTCCCTTCCTTAGTTTCTTCTCCAACTTCTTCATAACTTCCTCGTTCTTCCAACATCTAAACACATGTCCCACATCATCCTCCACTTTACATCTCTCGCACACTCCAGTTTCCCTTTTTCTCTCCTGCTCTCAATCGCTCCTTTTGGCACGCCCTCATACTCATCCCACCTTCTCTCCATTTCCTTATCCATCCATTCCTGTACTTCATGTCTGGTCGCACCCCTCCAGCGTTTCTGACTGGCTCTAGCCATCAAGTCCAATGGATAGTACCTTGACAGCACCGCTGCTGCCAGTAAACCCACTCTCCTGTACGCCTGCACAACCCTCAGGAGTATCCCTCTCTGCACCCGCAGAAGTGGTCCATCCCTGCTTTCTCACCACATACTTCCACGACATACAACACACTCTGCTTTATCGTCCTACCAATTACCCTCCTTTTCCATTCTCCCGGTTCTTTCACATTGCCCATTAATCTTTCCAGCGATGCTGCCCCTCTTGAAATAAAAATTTTCACAACGGACTCGAACCCATGCCTAAATTTCCGCGCTTTCTCAAAGTCAGAGACCTAAACCATTAGGCTTTAAAATCCTCATTGTTTGGAACCTTAGGAGACTGTTCAAGACCCATGTAGACTTGGCTTGCTTCGCAGACATAAAGTACATAGATATCTTTATGAATGGGGTTGCTTCAACCCTTCGTGTCTCAAATGTCCGAGTCTCAAAAATTTTGCTGATAGGTATTTTCCAGGAAGATCCTTCAGTAGTGGAAGAAGGTCTTGCATCATCTCCATTGCTGAACGATCTCACTATTTACTGCAGACGAGTTTTTACACTTTTGGCTACACTGACAACCAATAGAGCATTTTCCGTTCCAGTTCCTGCTCCTCCAAAAAAAACTGATACATCCAGAGATACCCTGTTGCTTTTGAATTAATATATGTGAAATTTAAGATGTTTCCTATCTCCCTTTTTTTTATCGTATGAAACATTTCCGATGTATTTTTGTCCTAACATTCTCGTGCACGTTTAATTTCCGGATCAACCTGACTTCCCAGTTTGCCGCAGTTGCTCAAAGAAACAACAGCAAGTCGAAGGAAACCATTAATCATGTGATGCCTAGAACACTTCTCGAAAACTTTGTGTCAGCTCAAACCATAATCCATTAACAATGGAAGTTCTACGGGAAAAAAAGTACCTTGTAGTCGAGTTGAAAGGGCGTTAAACTAAAGAATTTCATTTTCATTACCCTACTCCCTTTTCTCTCCAAGTATTTAATAATTTTGGTTAATTAGGAAGGCCTTTTTGGGGAAGTTATTTTTTGAAGTTTATAAAATTTTCTATTTTTCCAAAAATGTCACAGGATTTTTCAAATTTTTGGGAAAATTAAAATTTATTTTGGTATTAAAATCATATATCTAATGTCTTTACTGTTGTCGCCTCATTATAATTTGATATTTTTTAAATAAGCCCAAACGCAGGATTTTCAGTTTCACTCCCACAAAAATTCTGGAGAGCTAGCAAAAGGTAATATTGAAGAGGCATTCATTCGCTTGGCTTGTGATCAAGAGCCCAGGCACTTGGTTTAAATTTTGTACTCATTCCAGAAGCAGAATGTCCTCTATGTAAGCCACTAATTTAACTGCTTCATCCCACATTTTCTGTACATACGTTCACTGACTTATCCCACTTATCCCTCAGGTTATAGTATCCATTGACCGTATAGTATCTGGTTCAGTATGAAGATGACCTTTCAACAAACCTCCATTTGAATCTCTTTCTCTGTGTCTATACAATCCTTTTTCAAACCCTTCTCTAGCTAATTGGTTCTGCCAATTCTTGTTCAAAAACTTTCTCACTCCGCATGAGCTAGTCCGGTTCCCACTACTTTAAAAATCAATTTGTATCGCGCCAATCCATAAAATCACCGATTTACCTTTGACCGAACCTTATCGAACCTGGGCGAAAAGATATCCGAACTACTAACCTAACCACCGCTCGCTGGTCGAAAGCTCTCTTTCCAATGGCTCTAGTTTCTGTAAACATGCTTGGCACATTTATGTCGCAATTTCTTTCTATTATAAAGTAAAAATATAATCTGCAATATTATGTAAGTTTAGAAGTTTAGTGCCCCAGTGTTTTATACCATCTAATGGGTAATCAACTATTTTTCTAACAAATTATATTTAATGGACTGAAAATATTATAATGGATTCGCCTCCATTTAGATTTTCGACTTTAAATTGCGATGTTGCCGGAACTTATAGTTTTTCCCAGCTCTCACGGGACGTTTTAAATTAAAGTATACTAATATTATTGAATAGATGAGGCTTTTACTTGATGTAGATCCATACTCAATGATGGGATGAAACAATTTTATTTGTTAAGAATCTACATTATATTAAAATTCGTTTGTGAAAGCTACTGTGTGTTAGCGAAACGCGTTACAACTTTTATTTTAATATTATGTAGATTTTAACGAATCAAATTGTCTCATTTCATCAACTTATATTATTATTTAGACACTGTTGTTGTTATTTATAAAGTGCTGATTTCCGCATCGGCGGTTAGTACCTAGGTATTGGGAGTGCTTGCCAGTATAGTTTTGGTGGTTGGATTGCTGATAGTTCCAAGTAGAACTTGACTAGCGGAAAATCTTTACTGGTTGAAATATTGACCAAAGCTGGGAAAAAATTTTTGTCTAGGTTTATTTTCACCAGACTTAGTGCCATGGTATGTACCAGAACCAGATGATGGTTAGGTTGGGTGACCTGAATGCATCACCTGCTCCCTGGTAATCGCTCTCTTAGTGACAATGTTATTTGGTGTCAAGCTATTTGAATTTTTGTACAATACAGTGCAATCTTCACTTCAAAATATTGCTATTTGAACCAACTAGCCTAAATAGAATGTTGAGATACAGGGTGTTGGACATGAAATTTTAATTTTCGTTTTTTACAATAAATTTAACGCTTTTTGAATTATATGCACAAAAATTTGAGGTTGGGTTTTTTTGATATAAGAAATCATAATTTTCTATCAATTTCGATGTATTTTGGAAATTATAATGAAAAATGTCTACCTTAACTTTTGAACTTTATTCAGATGGATTCTAGGGATTGCTTGAAAAGTTTTTAAAAGAATTAACTCATTTTAAAATATTGTTTTTCTAAACGAAAAATAACTTGATTCAAAGATGGATGAGAAGCATTCAAAATAATGACCTTTTACAAACTTATTGAGTTGGACATACAGGGTGGTCCTCAAGTAATTGTACAAAGAAGTACAGTACAATCTTGACGATTTAAACCAATTAGCTTTAAGGAAATGTTGATATTAACAGAGATACAGGGTGTTGAACATGAAATTTTAATTTTCGTTTGTCACAATAACTTTAACGCTTTTTGACGTGTATGCAAAAAAATTTGAGATTGGGGGTTTTTCGATATGAGGAATCATAATTTTGTATCAATTTCGATGTATTTTGTAGAGGGAGCCACCTAGGCCACGCATGCGGCATAAATGTACGCAAATTTTTTTTGTCTTTTACATTAGCGCTACTTTTGTAAAAAATAATTAAAGCCACATCATTACAACAACAAAATCTTGATACTGAAAATAGTATATTACGTAACAAGTGCGTAAAATGACATTTTTCACACGAGTGTGAAGTATTGTCCCACTCCCACGAGTGTGAAAAATCACTTTCGCACAAGTAATGTACACTATTTTTCCTACGACCATGCGATAATTGTAACAAATATTGTTTAATGTAATTGTTTAAAAAAAATAATGTTGATGACATCGGTGAGTGCGGAAATGAAATGATTGAAATTCACTTTGCAACGAGTTATGAACACTATTTTTCCTACGGCCATAGATTCTTAAAAAGTACCTTAGGTTTTTCGCTGCTATCAGTTTCAACTTCCATTATAATAAAAAACCGAGACTAACACTTTTTATTTCTAGTATATCTCACAATTATAATTCGTTTATACTTTTATGTGATAAATATTTGACATAAGCCCACTTCATTATATATATATAAATTAACGAAATATGATGGTTTTATTTATTTGAAAACATCAATAACTACCTACCTACAACATATGAATATTTTTGAAATAATCAGTTTGTAGTGCAAACACCCTGTATCTCTGTTAATATCAACATTTCATTAAGGCTTATTGGTTTAAATCGTGAAGATTGTAGTGTACTTCTTTGTACAATTACTTGAGGACCACCCTGTATGTCCAACTCAATAAGTTTAAAAAAGGTCATTATTTTGAATGCTTCTCTTCCATCTTTGAATCAAGTTATTTTTCGTTTAGAAAAACAATATTTTAAAATGAGTTAATTCTATTAAAAACTTGACAAGCAATCCCTAGAATCCATCTGAATAAAGTTCAAAAGTTAAGGTAGAAATTTTTCATTATAATTTTCAGTATTTCTTGTTTTTCCAATGCCGCTTGCCGCGGACTTTCCTTCTAATCGTAATTTGTAGCGTTCCATTTTAATTTCGTAAAAGAAAAGTTCACCTCGGTGGATTATATGCATCGGTAAGTTATCTACGAACCGCGGGGCTTTTAACTTTTACTATGGAGTAATAAAACTTTTGTTTTATTTATTATTTTTACAAAATTTTCAGATACAAAGTCTTAGAACATTAATGAGAATTGAAAATAATTTAAAATGTTTCCTTATATACTATACAGCGTGTCCCAACAAAATTTATAGAAATGTTTAAACTGGCAGGAAAATGGAAATTTATAGTTTTGAGTGTGACTTTATGACGTGTCCTAATTCTATATTTTCTTATTCAAAAAATTCAATTGTTTTGGAGTGTGTAGGATCTTTGCAGGACTTTGCAGGACTCTTTGTAGAGGATCATTCGTGGTTGGGGGATGGTTTTTCAAAACTCAGATCTTTCCACTTGTATGTATGATTGTAACAGACTCGTTTGGACTCGATTTGGACCCACTTTGAACACTCATCAATAACCGATATACAATACAATATAGTTACAAAATATAGGGTGTTATTAAATCTTGAACTTATTTCATTCAAAATAATTGAAAGTAGAATACTTTTCCCATGATTATCGACCCAAACTATACAATTTTTAACGTATACCAATAAATTTGACATAATGTATGCCCTAATGGGAATTTTACTGCTTATACCAACAATTTGCTTTGTATGTGAGATTTTCTTTACCTTTTTACATGCCTATCGCTTTAAATATCATAATCCCTAATACAGTGTTTAACCCAACCGAAACCTCATTTCGTAGCGGTAAATTTAAATGAGTAAAATGAAGGGTTTTGCGAGGGTTTCTATTAAGGTAAAAGCGAGAATTAGTGACAGAATAAGGAAGGACATTATAAATAAATGAGAAAATAGATACAGGTTTTTTTACCAGACCTTTTTTCTCTTATTTTTTGGAAATCAAACCACAATTCTTTGTTGTCAAATTTTATTAAGGTTCATTCATAGTAGATCACAACTCTGGTAAAATGTGAAATAATATATTTTATTTTATGACATTCTAACGATATGATAGTCTACTAGAAATGGAATCCAGTGAAGTGCACGTTCCAGGAACGGTTTTTATTGGGATAGCGCTTTTTTTTCGCTTATTTTGGAAATATTGTTAATAAAACGCGTTTGTTGTTACTTTTTTGTGTATGATTATTTTTGTTTTCAAAACATGTATAACTCAGTTTGGTGATTTTGTGTATTGAAGTGTGTATCGATTAACAACTATTCCAATGATAAATCATAAGAAAACCTGGATAAAAACTTTTGATGCTATCCTAACAACGCAGGTAATTGATTATTGGAAATTTCTCTTTCTAACATTGGTAACCAAATTTGACTACATTCGGCTGGAATACTAGCTACACATTTATCTGCATTTAGTTGTATTAAAGCACTTTCTTCGATTTTTCGTCTTTCATTATTGGGCTCTTTCAATATTATTTTTGTCGAAACCCATTGAATTTTATGCCCCTCTTCCCAAGCATGTTTACAAATACCTGACTTAAAGAACTCCCTATCTTTTTTTTATGTTCACTTATTCGGACTTTTAATGGTCTAGATGTTTCACCTAAATAGAATTTGTCGCATTCACAAAATATCTGATATATACAATTTTTTGAAGATTGTTCTTCAATTTTCGGTTTCGTTTTTGTTAAGATAGATCTCAAAGTATTGTTAGATTCAAAGCTGGTTCGAATATTGAATTGATTACAAATATTCTTAATTCTTTCTGATAAACCCTTAACATACGATATTGTCAAGTTTTTAAAAATTATGTTAGCTGAATTATTATTATATAACATTTTTCAGTAGAGTTTTCTCCTTTGTGAAATGATTATCATTAAAACAAATGATTCTGGCCCTATCGTATAAAGATTTTACTACCCCTTTTTTTAACGGTTATAGCATGATTTGATTCAAAATTCAAATACCTATTAGTGTGTGTTGGCTTACGATAAACACTTGTTTGATGCCCTGTAGGTGTTCTATTGATAAAAACATCTAAAAATGGTAAAAAATTGTTATTCTCAATTTAAAATTTTATAGATTTTTCTCCTTCATTTATATTTATTGAAAAAAGAAGATACTAGACCTTATTTAAATGTTATAAATACTTACAGAGTCTTTGAAAATCACTAAACAAACAAAGACCGTTAACTAAGAACTATTTCCCTGACTTCATGCCACGGAGGACATTGAATTACACATCAAATTTGGAATGGTTGGTTCTATCTTGCAGATATACCAACCCCGTTAAAATTTGAACTGTCTTTCAATGTCCTGCGTGGCATATAGCTAGGGAAGTAGCTGTTTTAATAGAAATTACTACAGAAGTGTCCTTGGGAAGGTCCTAGAGCTTGAAATATAAAAATGGTCTTTATGTACAATAGAATCAATCAAAACGTGCCCTTTTTCAAGGATATAAAGTTGCTGGTGTTAATTCTGCTTCAACAGAAAAGAGTAATATCCAAATTTAAGTGGTATTTATCAGATCCTGCAAATTTTATATATTAAACGCTTTCTCCAAACATTTTAATTGGTACCTTAAATTTTCGCCAGCTACAGAGTAAATTAATCTTGGTTTGTTTTTATGACAACCCTCTCACATCACAATATAATTTACTTCCCCAGCGCTGAGTGTTCACACTGAAAATTACATGTTCATAAATTCAAATAATTTGTGCGAAAATCGTCGGTTATTTATGATCTTGATGGCGGTTTAGGTCGTGTGCCTAATGGTCTTACATATCACACATTCGAGGAATATTATTGGTCGAACGAAACTAATTTCCGATGAAATTATGGAAACACTTCTTTGTGAAATTATTTTTCTAATTCATGGAATTATTTTTAAATACGATCAGCCGAAACCTTAATAGATCTCGTCTAACCGGAAAGCTTCAGAAATCTCATAAGAACGACAAACTTTTTTCTAATTAAGATTGTAAGATCCGCTGAAAAGTTTATTCCGATAATTTTCTCAGGTGGGTACTCAAGGAGAATTATTTAATTATTAATTAGATTCATTTGCATCACTGATTCAATTCAAAAGCCAAATTTAAGATTCAAATTCAGTTGAACTAAATTAATATTCAACATACATTCAGTATTTATATCAGACATTCATGTTTAATTGATGCCAAACAAAGTTTATGTACAGGATTTCACGTTGTTAATCTTATTACTTTGATAAATAGAAGGTACAACTAATACCACTGAAATATTAGTATACAATTTGTCCATACCTACACTTACATCAAAATTTTCGATAAAAAAAAATGTTTTCGACCTAAAAAAATGCTCAAAATTCGTCTGGAGGGGTGTTTTTGGGACGAGAAATTGACTGTTGCAGTTTGTTTTTGTATAAAATAATTTTTGGAACTTTTGCCAGTCGGACTCCCTCATGAAGGGTACCGTACCATTATCTATAATAATGAATATTCTGCTAAATATTTCAAACGTCTACCTGTTAGTTGTCGTTATTAATATCAAGCATAATAATTATTTAAAAATAAAATTAACAATAAAAAAAATCTTCTCCACGGAGAATCGAACCCAGGTCTACCGCGTGAGAGTCTGGTTTGCTTACTACTCGACCAAATTGTTTATCTATAACGCCAGATGTATCACATAATTTTTGTTTAAAAGGAACTAAAGCTTCTACCGTGTGTCCCGCGACACATTCTCCTTTTTTCTCCTCTAAATGGAGTTATGAAATTTTCGAAAATCCACTTTTCAAAACTAAAAACACTCATAACTCGACTAATATGATAGATAGAACGTTCTAGTCTTCGGCAATCGATTCAAGGGAAAATTTTACATAGTTCAGTGGTTTTTTATAGTTAGCGGAAAACAGTTTATATTAAATATCTCCCTTGCTTCAATATTTTCGACAAAAAAAAATGTTTAAGCGATCATTATTGATTCATTCACCCTTGTCTTTTTTATTATTCGTCATGGGACATTCTGTATACCAGAATGTTTCAGTGACATTGTTTATTTTTTCAATATTTTTAATTTCAAATATGAATTATTCGTGTCGGCATTTACATCTGGTCACATTTATGTTTACTGGTTGTCGCTAATTTCTCTCATTTTATTTACTCGCTTAACTGCTACAACTGCCATTTTAATCGCTGCATTTAACCAGCTAAATTTGACCTGCTATGATATGAAAATGTTTCGTCCGTTTTCGACATATACACGAATATAAAAACTATATAAATGTTCATTTCATTTTTTATCACCGTTTTCGAAAATAAGTTAATATAGCTTTCGATGAAATATAATCTACCAATTGCAAAACAATTGATAGTTATTTTCCATGTTTTCCGAATGTAAACGACAAATACATTCGGACAAAATCGCTCCTCTTTTTTTTTCTGCCCCTTCGAATTGCAAACTAAAATGGTTGATTCTATCTTGCAAATATACCAACCCCGTTAAACCTTGAAGTGTAATTCAATATCCTTCGTGGCATGAAGCCACGGAAGTAGTTGTGAACAGTCTTGACTTTTTTATTTCCAAACACTAACTTTTAGAAATATTCTCCGTTTCGATAGCAAAGTTATCCTCTTCAGAGACTCAAGGTGAACTCCTTTGTTGAAATTTGAAAAAATATCAGGTTTATAAAACACAAGATGTTTGCTATTAATTTGGCTCAGTAACTTAATCTTCTTTCTTAATTTTTAATAAAGATTGCTGGTTGAATAGGGTAATAATAAATTATGGAAGCGCCCAGACTATAATTAAAAAGAAAATGAGAGTTATTTAAAGATAATTTACTAAAATAAGAACTGAGATTAAATTGATGCCTATCATTATCCCGAATTAATGTAACAAAACTGGGATAAAAAGGGTAAATGGAACATTTTACTTGCAAATATTTCTTCCTATAAACAGGAGGATACAAATACCTGTTTTATTCAACGGCACTCAACAAACTTTTATACGAAATCGCAGCGTTTTATGATTAATATTTTGACCAACTATATTTATCCCTCTCTTTTGACTCCAACAAAAAAATATAATAGCTTTATCGGACACATGCAGTGAACATGATGTCGAGCATTATTGTTGACTGTTTTTTGACCCATTCGTCATGTGAAAACACATAAATAATAGTTCTACTCAGCCAACTAATGTTGGTATACAGTGCGTCAATAAAATTGGAACAGAAAGGATAGATATTTTATATTCGAAACTCCACAATTTTCTATAAAGATTAGATTTAATCTTCAACCGCGAGTCTATTTAATATTTAATACAATACCATTATTCCCCTTTTCTATACGAACAAAAAGAATCTTTTGAAGGTTTCCAAAGCGGTATGTATAGAGAAGCATCAGACTGGAGTTGGAGTAGGTGAATAGAAATATAATTGCCAGTTAGTTATATTCAAATTGTTCGACGAAGTTCAGAGCCGAGAAAAGTTTCTATTACATGAAATACAGCAGTTCCAATGGAAGTATAACTTTTGAAATATTTCAGTCAATTATATTATTCTTTTTGGAGAATGTTACATTGTTTGGAATTGGAGAAACGCTAGTTAGAATTATTGTTACAGAACAAAAATTGTTTTCTATCACCCCAAAAGGCATATTTTGTTTAAACTAGTAAATAGATTTGCTTTTGTTTCAATGTAATAATGAGAAATTAGGAGAAAACATTTTAATAACTTCAATATTTAGTTTATAATAATTGAATTTACTGTTGTTTCGACCCTTACTTTGTGGAATCTATTTATATTTCTATTTTGAATGAAATCTAGTTCTTATTTCTCATCACAAATAGTTCTGTCTTTGGTGTTAGTAAATATTTGGTCTCAAGAAGATGTTTTTGATGCGATTTATCTGGTTGAAAATTGTTTAGTATATTATCCAACGCTTCCACAATTCCCAACTAAATACAGAGGAGCTGTAGTCGAGCAGATGTTAAATTTGAGTCTTTTGTAGTATATCATGGGGCATTATTTTTAATTTCCAAATATTTAAATGTATAGTCTGTACAGAAAGTACGAGGAGTAATAAATCATTCA
>CAJUYI010004852.1:0-17204 GCA_910591695.1 Galerucella pusilla
AGGATGTGATATTAACCTTGACATCGAGAATAACCAAAGCCCTAAACAATAGTAACCCGTGTCTTTGCGTTTTCATAGATCTTTCCAAAGCTTTTGACGCGGTTCACCACAATTTACTTTCGAAATCGCTGGAAAACATAGGTATAAGAGGACAAAGTCTGAAGCTGGCCGAAAATAACTTATCAAATAGATACCAGCGAGTAAGGCCGGCGACACATTTGCGGTTGCGGCTGCGGTTGCAGCCGCGCGTTCACAACCGCTGTTCTGTGAAATACATGGTTGTTTATGAAATGGTGCCACACCAGCGGCCAAGCAGCAGCAACCGCCTTTGCAACCGCATCTTGCCGCGGTCGCGCGGCGTCCGTCCGAAATGCAACATGTTGTTACTTGCCTGACTGTTCACATTAACCGCGCAGCCACAAACCTAGCCAGTCGAATTTTGAACATGGACGTCTTCGATACCGAAAAATGTATTGTTCTGGTGCAAAGTAAGACGTGCTTGTGGAATGTTACCGACAAGGCATACAAAGATCGCGACAAAAAAATTACTGCTTGGCAGAAGATTTTGGAAGAAATGTGTCCTAACCACAATTCGTGGAGTCCGGAAGAGAGAAGAGCAAAAGGTAAAAAAAATTCATAACCTAAATAGGTACTTTATAAACTACAAAAAATGATTTATTCACTTTTTACATGTTGTATATTAAACAACCACTATATATTTGTTTATATCATATCAGTTTGCCAACAAAAAACGGCCTTCAGGCGATACGAAGAAATCAGTGAAAAGATTTCTGACATGTTGTCCTTGTAGTTGCTGACCCCCAGTCCCGTGTACATGTGTATCATCTAAGCAGCACGTTAGCGTGTCTTCAAATTTGTAACCATCCCTTCTTCTAACAAAATTGTGCAATATGCAAGCTGCTTTTATTACCATCGCTTGTTATCTGTTAGGTTACGCCTTGGATAAGGCCTTAATAAATTGTCGTGCAGAGCAAAAGCTTCGTCGCCCACCAGGACATTGGGGTAAACACGATCACCCGAATTTGGAAGAACTGATGGGTTAGGTATTAAAAGCTTATTATTGTACAGCTTTTTGATGCAGTCTCTGAAGTGACTATTTGATTTTTGCAAGAGGGGTCGCATCAATGTCACTAATTCGTCGAAAGATGTGATGCTCATTCTGTAGTAGTTAAAAAACTTTTCGGGATATTCTCTCAACCGTAGAAAAAGACAATGAAATTGACCATTCGTCAAGCGCGTTTTGTGTAAAGGATGGACCCAGTACCTCCTTTTTCGCTTCGTTTTCTTAATTTGAGAATAAATTATAGCAACCGTTTCTACCAAATCCATGTTGATTATTGAACTGACGGACTCGGTATGACAAGGTGTACGCTTGTATGTGTGAACGTTATAGCGGTTGTGACCGCGCGGTTGCAACCGCAGCCACAACCGCAAATGTGTCGCTGGCCTAAGACTCGGTGAAGTCGTCAGTGAGGCAAGAGAAATTGAATTCGGAATAGCACAAGGTACAGTCTTAGGCCCGATTATTTTCAATATTTATGTGAATGAATTATATTCTCTTGAAAGTGATGGATTCATTCTCGGCTTCGCTGATAATACGGCCATATTCTATACTGCTGACACTTGGGAAGCACTAAAGGACAAATCACAAAACGATTTTAGTGAAATAAAATCTTTTCTAAATAGTAAACTACTCACAGTGAACTTAGAAAAAACGAACTACATCCCTTTTAGCTGTAACAGAACTGGATTACCAATTTTCGATAACTTAACCGTAAGTATAAATAACAAGCCCCATCACATTTCACCGCTTAGTAAAATTAAATATCTAGGGGTCATCATCGATTCACATTGACTCTCACATTGAATATATTATTAAAAAACTACAGATTATTTTGTACAAATTCAAATACCTTAAAAACATATTACCAACTCACCTCCTAAAAACACTATATTACGTACCAGTTGAAAGCCATATCCGCTATGGAATACTGGGATGGGGAGCTGCAGCGAAAACGTACATACTCCTTCTAGAAATATGTCAGAAACGATTTCTAAAACTCATTTTTTCTAAGGATCGACAGTACAACTCTAATCAACTGTACCTAGAAACAAATATTATGGACATCAGACAATTAAACTTCTTTCACACTCTTATAAAATGTCACACCACAAAACAAACAGCATTACTAGCTAACCATCCATACCATACAAGAAATCGAAATCAACACCTAGTTCCCTATATGATGAAAACAGTAACACAACGTTCCTTCAATTACTTGGCACCAAAATTTTATAATAGTTTACCTGAACGAATAAAAACATCTATATATCCACCTAAATTCAAAAATACATTGAAAGTTTTCATTCATGAGAATCCAAGACAATTAATTTATCTCCCTTTTGATGCATATTATGTGATCTAAACAAATCATGATCTTAATAGGTTACAGTGTACTGCTTGCATAAACAATGAGAAACTTGTTATTATTCTGTATTGTTGGGTATTTCTTTTTATTTCGGTTGTTATTCGGTTATTATTATTTATAAATTTATTATTTATAAGTATAAGCCTTCCTGTCAACAGCGCAAAATCTCCTTGTTTGTCATTGGCTCTAGCCTACCACAGTCACAGTCTATCACAGGATTTCAAATCTCATTATTTTTCCTCATTTTTATTTGAAATCGAGTGGCGTTATTAGTCGCAGATACTTAGTTGAGACCCAATATATCTTGTGACATATTCATTGAAATTCATGAAACGAGCCCATTGTTGAACTTCAACTGTCAAACGTCAAACTAATATGTAGGGGTATAGATTCACAAAGATATATTATGATTTTCACTTTAAGTGCGCTTTCAGACGAGACACTTTGTCACAGAACACCTTATCTATACAGAAACGCAACTTGACGGCGACTCTTTGATCTTTTGGGGTCAAATTTTCATGACGTTGATTTAAAGCTTGGCTTGTTTAATGTCATTTCTGGGCGGTAAATTCAAACTGTCGGTTGATTTATATTTCAAGTGGTCTGCCTTGGAAACCTCTGATAAGCTGGTTCGCGCAATTTTATAGTTTTAATTATGTAGAGCGTACTTAGCATTTATGCTCCTGAACTCAAATTGGGACAGTTTCAATTGCATTTAAAGAAAGGGCACTAGGAATGTCTGCAAGCTCTTAACCAACTCCAGCTCTGAAAATTGTTGATTCATGAAGTATTCAGACGTCGTTCTATCCCTTGAGGCACATCCTCGATAAGCACAAACACTCCCACCTTGGTTGCTAGCCATTTTTGTAACCACAAATATGATACGCGATAAATGATAACACAAAACACAATCAAATCATTAAAGTCCCAAAAAACTGTTCAAAATAAATTATACAAAACACTTCATTCACTTTACAAATTCAAAACAAGCAACTCCTAAAAATTTGGAGGTTGACAAATAACAAGCCAAGCTTCGCGCATGTGCAAAGAAATTTCGTTTTGTTAGAACGCTTGAAAGACGCTTCTGTGTAGTTAAGGTGTTCTGTGACTTTGTGGCCGGCTACTAGTGTCATTATTCCTTATCTGTGTCTCGTGTGAATGCGTCTATTCATACATATTAATGTATTTTTAGCCGCGCGATTCTTTCCATACACTAGTAGCTGGCCACAAAGTGTCTCGTCTGGAAGCGTTTTATTGTGCTTGTGATAACTTTATCTAGTGAGTGACTGATATATCTATCCACCTTCTAGAAATGTCGAAACTTATGGCTGATGGATATTTTATGTATGAAGGAAACTTCAAAGTTTATAAGACGTCTTTAAGTGAATTTTGAATTCTCAATACTTCACCTTGGAGCAGAACTAATTTCACAAAGCTGAGCAAAACAAAAAACACGACACGAATATTAAAATGAGAATTTTATCCTACCGATATAATTTTTAATCAAATGCCAGCATCCCTCCATCAAATAGCTTCATTTTAACGGAAGCAAACGGGTAAAATTTATAAGACTCCGGAGACTAGTTTACCGCTGGTTAATTTCAGATAAGAATTCTTTCTCGTGGAATGGCTTCTATTTATATTTATTCCCGAGTTTCCTTTTGTTTTTCAGTAATCTAACGTCTTAATGCAGTATAATTTATAAACAGTACAACCTAACGTGAATTATATTATTCTTATCTTATATTAATTGTTGCTTTTCAAGTGCCCCTAAGGTTTTATAATATTTAAATCGTGATAATACCATTGAAAACTATCAGAAGGCTTCATATTTGGCTGGAAAGTTCGCGTGATGCATTTCATTGGAATAAAGCAGATTTGTTTTAATAGGATTTGTCGTTGTTACATAGGTCAAATTTCATTGCAATTCAATTCATTCATAAGCCATTTTGAATTGCACCTGTCAGTTTGTCTTTATTTTTTTTATTATAGCGCATCGGTCACGAGGGGTCATTAGCGATATTTGGTGTATACATATATATACAGGATGTACCAATATTACGACAAACTTCGGTATATGGGTTATTCCAAGAGATATAAAAAAATGTTATAAACAAAAATAGTAGATGGGCTGGAGTTCCATATTTTGAAATTATATCGAACTATAGAGAGTGCTGAATAACTCCGTTACAAACCAAACATGTGATTTTTTAAATAGGAACCCATGTAGGTATATTATACCGAATTCGGATTGGATACATTTTTTTGAAGCTTTTGATATACGATTTTGCCACGTTATACAGAGTCCTTCAAAAGATATGGACACGTTTATGTGAACATCGTAGGTAAATCAACGCTCTGTAGCTTGTTACACGTTAAAGAAAAAAAATGTATTTTGCCAAACAGAGTTTCGTAACATGATGCAATATCTCCGTATCCTATTAAATTTCAATTATATTGTTTCTTGTATACAGGGTGAACGGAAACCTGTCATTTTCTTTCTTATTTCAAATGGAACACCCTGTATTTTATAGCAAAAATAGAATCTTCAATTATGTTACTTTAATTTTTGTCAAGCATCCTTTTTATATTATTCAAATATCCATCATCTATCACTGTGTGATATGCGATTGACTCCAAATAATACCAAGTAATACTATTAAATTATACTGACCGAGGATATCCAAGGTGCTCCGGACAACCAAGAAACAGTACGTGCATTTTTGACAAAACTCCACATGAGGCTGTCAAAAGAGCATTGAACAGCCCAAGCATTATGGTAGCTGTTACACTGTTTTAGTGCATAGTTACTATATAATGATAACAAAAACGTAACGACAACCAAAAAAGCCAACCTTAATGTTTTATTTCCACCATAGTTTGAAAACATTGTAATAATTAAGTCAATGTTACCTATGGTTTAGGTTTTGAAGTGAAAAAACAAGTCAATATTTTAGTGCCACTCACGTATTTGTTACTTGGGCCATGACTTTGAAGTCCTTATAACTTTCAAGTTGAATGGTAATGTAAAATTGACTACGGTGTTACACTAAATTATACCTTCATAGTTTATAGACTAAAAAGTTAATATTTGTGTAACTTTGACGTTCTTGCTACGATCATTTATGACAACAAAGTTTTCAGAGTTTGCAGTTACATTTTATGTAACTTAGTGGATTATATGCCTTAAAAAATTACCTTTCAGTTGCGGATACGAATTTTAGGCGTGTTCAATGACCATAAAGTTCTCTTTACTCGAAGAATCGACTATAAGGGCATCCTTATATCAAAGTAAATAAATGATTTCTCTTGTACAATATTTGTTAAGATAGCCTCATGTTATAATAAAAGATTTCGTCACACTCCAACTTTTTACAGAAGACTAAGAAGAAAATTAGGAATGAATGAAGGCTGCGACGAAATTACTTAATCTGAAAATCAAAAGCAAATTGAAACTACTACTCGATAATAATACGCGAAGTACTGAATAATTTTTTGAATATAATAGTCCAGAATATGATGTTGAAGATTTAAGTGTAACGAAAAGATTTGAAAAAAAAAACTATCCAATGAACTTAAATTTCGTGAAAATTTACCAAAATGGTGCCTCAAATATAAAATTACGCATGATGCAATTAATGAACCTTCAATTTTATTAAATCATCAAGGCTTTAACTTGCCTAGAGACTATCGAACTCTACTTAAAACTCCGAAGAAGGTGACTATCAGTTAATTAGAAAATACCAAATAATATAGTATTATTATTTTCGAACCAAACAGGATACGGCACACAACCAGCGTAACCACAACCCTCCAACCCCATTTTTGCACGTTCCTAGTTAGTTAAGCTCAACTCCTCATACACGCGAAATTGAGAAAAGCGAACTATACTATTCGCCATTTAGAAATGTTGGTGTCAAATCTCACCTCTACCACCAATGGGAACGATTTCTCGAAAAATAATTCATAATCATGCGGACCTAGCTTTAGGAGGTCGGCTCGACCTTGTCATTGCTGGCTGGTTGTCGCTGCAAATCCGAAATCTGCCATCCGTATCAATAAGGAAAATCAATCACTTAAAATACAAAAATTTTATGTTTTTATATTTGAATAAAGATTATTTTTATTTTCGAATATATTGGTTATTTTCATCCAATAATCTACTTTGTTTAAATTTTGTATTATAGGTATATAAAACCGCCTCAGTGTACTAACAGTCACTAGTTACCATTAAAGGAACTAAAGGAACGGTTAGGTACTTTGAGGGCATTGATTTTAGTCGTTGTTACTTACTTTGAAGTTAGGAAAACCTGAACGTCGATTTTCAAAGTATATTTGACTACATAGTTTAAAATGATGAAGGTGGCCATATTTAATGAATAAAATTTTTCAGATCAATAACTTCCCATAACAAATTTATTGATTAAAACATTGTTTGGGCAGATTGTAGACATTTTTTTTGAATATACACGTTTTAGTCTGAAATGAACATATTAGTTTTATTTTCATTCAGAAAAATTGTTCTCTAGTGTTTTTTAAATCGATGTTTATTTACGTTTTTTCACGTATTTGCAGTTTTTCAGCGGCGCATGAGTTTTTTGTTCATATTTTCGTCACATTTATCAATTTCGGCAGACCTTACGTGTTTTATGAAGATTTATAATCAGCAAATAATATGTCTATACCTATATCTAAATATATTTCCATTTTACAACATACCATAAATGTTGGATGATAGAAATAAAAGAAAGGCATAACTATATCTTAATATTAGTAAGAATGAGAAAGAAGACCAGAAAAATGTTGTGTCAAGTTAGTTTAACTTTGTGCGACGTATTTATAACTACGTCGTTACGTATTAATTAAGTAACAATGTGGTAACGGCGTAAGTAACAATAACGTTAAGGTTACGTTTTTGTTATTCCCCACTTAGGGAATCATTACGTAACAAATACGGTGTAAGTACGTCGCGCCAACGGTAACAATAACGTTGATAGTAACTTGTAAAGGATTTATTACACAGCACAACATCTAAATGGATGTCGGAACTGCTCACCAAAAGAGTGGCAGAGATGAGGACGAGCGACGTTGTCTCCATCTGCACTACTAGAGGATGCCTACAGGGATGCCTACAGAAACTGGGGCTGCAACCCAAAAATCCTAAGCTGGACGTACACTGCCATAGTGAGACCAATCATCACTTATGGAGCTATTGCGTGGAGCATAAGAACTACCTATTGACGACGAGAGAAAACATCTCAAAAATTCAAAGACTAGCCTGTATATGCATTACAGGAGCGATGAGAACATGCCCAACGGCAGCCTTGGAAGTAATCCTCAACCTCACCTCTTTACATATAGTGGTGGAAAGCGTTGCAGAAAGAACAAGATACAAACTGAATATAGATGAAATAAAAAAGAAACACCTCCTCACTTCCTAGAAATCAGACAACCTGGGACATGTCACAAGACGGTATGATGAAAAAATAAAACTTTTCAAAGAAATTCGTTACGAAATTATGCAACAAGAAGGAATGGGACCCACATACCATTACCAGACTTGGGAAGAATGTCATTCAAAAGCAATAGAAGGAACTCGGATAGGAGTGTTCGGGCCAGGAACCAAACATTCTGAAAGCTTGAGAAAAACCCCAAGTATCTTTCAAGCGGAAATCCACGCCATAAGAAAGTGCGCCTAGTTCAATATTGATAAAGGATACAGAAGACAAAGGATTATCATAATGTCGAGTAGTCAAGCAGCCATTGAGGCACTGAGTTCTTGTGTAATCACTTCCAAAATGATGTGGGAATGCCTAGACAAACTCAATGAACTATAGGTGAGAACAATATTGTCACCTTACTATGGATTCCAGGACACACTGGAATAGAAAGAAATGAAATAGCAGATGAACTAGCAAAGGGGGAGACTGGAATACCGTTCTGAGGGCCTGAACCCTTTTGCGGAATCAACTCCAATGTAATATTGATAGAAATAGGTGAAGCCGAGAAAAAGAGAAGAGCCGACCATTGGAAAGATCTAGTAGGGCTTATACAATCAAAGACTCTTCTGGCTGACTACAACCTGTTGAGATCAAATGAATGCATAAGTCAAAGTAAAACTGCGCTTAGAGTTTTAATAGGAATTCTAACGGGACATAGTCGCCTGAATGGGCACCTGAAAAAGCTCAAAATAGTGGAGGAAGAAGAATGCAGACTTTGTGGAATGGAAGAAGAAACCTCCATCCACATACTTTCCGACTGCACAGCACTTCAGAATCCTGGAGCACAGCACCTGGTTAGAAGAGGAGCATTTATCTAAGTTGAAGCCTGCAGACATCCTGAAATTCCTTCGAGAAATAGGACACATCAACTAATGTAACATAAGCTGCTTATATTTTGAGCCTCAAAAGTAGCTGAAAAAATAAAACTATGGTTGTTCAGTTCAAGAGAATGAAGATATTTCACACTTTAATAATCGAACTTCTCACCATTCGTTCAACAACCCTGTATACAAAATGTCCAATCTCTGAGCTATAGATTCTAGACCTCAAAATATGATGATTCTGCTCAGCATGCCTCATGCAAATATTGCTAGTTTCCGAGATGCGGGGTGCTCAAAGTTTAAATTTGAATTTTGATTTTCGCAATAATTTTTTATGTTTTCACAATTTATCTTTGAAAATTGACAATTTCACGTTTTTTGGTATGAGGAATCATAATTTGCACTCTTATTCAACATTTCTAATAGAGGGCGCTAGTTACATTTGTTTGTGTTAATTAAATCAGAGTAAACTTTTTTTGGGCTTAACTTACAACTAAAATAATAAAAAAATATTAAAAACCGTTAAATTCTACAAAAAAAGTTACTCTTATTTGCTTCTAAAAAGTTCTATAAATTTTAAATGTTTTCATAAAAAGATTTATTATTCCCTAAATATGTAACAATAACAAATTTATTTGTAAACAACAATAAAAAACTTCAAAGCAAATGCTCAAAATGCCCACACTTTAATACACTTTATGATCCGCTTTCGTAAATTATTGCGAAAATCTAAATTTAAATTTAAACTTTTCGGAAACTAGCAATATTTGCATAAGGCATGTTGAGCAGAATCATCATATTTTGAGGTCTAGAATCTACAGTTCAGAGATTGGACATTCTTAATGAATCACCCTGTACATACAAAAAAGGAGCTTTCGACATGTCGCCAATTACATTGATCGTCTTACTAATCAACCCGACAAGATATTTTTCATTTGGTATTGGGTATGCTCACACATAATTTTCGAGATGATGGTTTGCACCTGTAAATTTCTTTTAAGTAATTTAATATCTTGTTAAGTATAAATTTTAGATATAGAGTATTCTGCATAAAGTGGCATTGAAATGTAGAGAACTCGAGATGTTGATAACATTCAGGGTGTTACATTTGAAACAAAGTTGTCGTTCACCTTCGGTATAACCGGAAGTCAAATGTCAAAATATTTCCCATAACCTGCTATAACCTATTCTCCATCTATGCTGATTTTCATGAAAATCGTGGAAGTCTCCAATTTAAAGATAGTGTAATCTCGTCGTGATTTTTGGTTACTATGATTTCAGTTTTATTTACACTTTTTGCATAAGTACTAGTATATATTGGTTTCTTTCATTTGTAATGCGTCCGATTTAAATTCATCGAGGTACCGACCAATGAAAAAGATGAACTGTGATATTTCTTTCTAGCTTTTTCACACCAAATTTTGCTTTGCTCCTTGAAATGAATAACCCATAAAATTTTCTCAACTTCAATTCTATAAAATATGTCGAGAATATTGAAGTGACTCAAAAAAAAATTCGTGTTTACTGGAGCAATTGTTTTATTGTGAATCATTGTTAAACTTTTATCAACAACTTGATTTTGAATTTTAAAATTAACGGCATCCAGTGGAAGTGATAAAGTTCCTTTTGTTGGTTTTAATTTATTTTTCTTACAGACAATATTTTGCTGTCTATCTCAGATATCTAAGGCTGGAAAAAACTTTCGAATACGGATTCAATCGGAATCAATTCCAGAGATTTCTTTTGCAAGGGAAATATTTTATGGTGTCGGCGCAGATCACCATTTTGTTGAAACTTTCAGTTAGCCAGACATAGAAAACTTTTATCTGTCGAAAAAAATTGTGCAGAAAAAGTAAAAGGAGTGTAATCAGCTAACCAGCAGCACATTTTTTTTAGACTTCCTATTGAAATTCTCTGCATGAGAGTGGAAAAAGTTTTATTAAATTTATATTGAAAACTTGCTGGCCATGTCCGGCTTTACTTAGATTTCACTATGGCACTAGATAAAACTTTTCCAAGGTTATCAAAGTATGAGTGGATTAGAATCTTCCGGAAACAAGCGCCACACGATGACGCAGCCGGAGTGTTTTGGATAAAAACTATTCACACAAATTCTTCCAGTTTATTTTGTTTTTATTGGTGCACCACAAAAAATGAAAATGGAATAAACGAAAGTTAATTCGCAATTTGTCAAATATTGATTCAGTCAGTCACGAATTTTTGTTTATGGAAGTTACCTACATGCACTATTCAATACACTGAGCTTTTGAAATGTTTCTAAATATTCAGAAATATATTAAAAGTTCACGGTGTATTGAGCAGTATGGGTAACTTCCACACGGTTCTCTAAATAATTGGGTTACTCAGGAAAATATATTTTTCACAAATATTTGTATAAGCCGTTTCCAGACTATGTCGAACAACAAAGTTTACTTCCATTTTGTATGTGTGGACTAGTCGATCGAATTGGTCGGTGGTTAGTCTGGACACGGATTAAAATTTCAGTATTTTTATGACAATCATGTTTAAATCTAATAAAAATTATAGGTCTCTATTTATGCAGAGAACTGTTTAGTAGAAAAGCTGGATAGGAATAAAAAACTTGCTGCTGAATATTTTGATCTATTAAAAAGAAAACTAAACATTTTCAAAATAGATACCATACATTTATAAAATGGAAACCATACATTGTTGAAATTGAATATACCTACATGATCTAAAACATAACCAACAATGGTATCCACAAGATAGCCTTTTGTCTATCCTTAAGTGTGCTCATTAATGCTTTCCCCACAGTAGTTTTTTGGAGTTCTTGGAGTAGATCTGACAGGTTTAATTGAGAAATGTGTATGTTTGAGGTACATTTCGCTTGCTTGTTACTTCTACCTACTTGAATATAATTGTTATTTATTTCCTTACTTTCAAAGATATCTCACAATTCTTGTAATCGCCATGAGTTTAACAATTCATTCATTCTATTGTTAAACTTATTTTTGTCCAGGGCACTTTAACCACATACTTCACAAAAACAAAATAGTTAGGTGAAATCGCAAAAACTGATCTAATTGCACATGCAGACTGACGCCAAACGTATACTGGTGGTGACCGTTACTGAATAATAGGGAAGGGTAGGGTGAGAATTATTTGTTTCAATTGCCACATAATTCATAGGCTAATGTGATTTCTTACGGGTGAAGAAATATGTGATTTGTAGCAAATAAGTTTTTTTTCTCGTAACAATAAATGTACAATTATCTGAAATACTATTTTTTTCGGTATAAAGTAGATCTTATTTGAGGCTAATTATCTATAGGCTTATTTAAAAAATGTAAATTTCTGTCAAAACTTACAAATGATTCACTATAAATATTTAATTTGTTGTTTTAAAGTGATGGAATATTATTGAATATGTTAGGTTTTTTTCTGGGTGATGAAAAGAATTTTTACCCAAATAGCATTGTTACATTTCATAACAAAATATTATATTGTGCTTCGTAGACTTTCATAGTTTCCGAATAACAATTGTATGAAGGTGTGCATAAAGAAGAACAAATTTTTTCACATTAAAGAAATTACACTCGAATAAATCATTTTTTTATATCAAAATTTCCCAATATTTTCACGTTAATATGGCTTCTTAATAATAAATTAGCAATGTGAGTTTTAAACAAAGGGGGGTCAAACAAATCAGTTTATTGGTCTTAAAATTACTCTTCTCTCGGTGTGGAGGTGAGCAAAGTGACTTTATTCTATATGTTTAGAACGAATTACAAATCAAAGGAGAAATTTCCAATCGGTTTGGAACAAACCAACAAACCGTTATCACCGATGTGTTACAGTTGTAAAAGGAAGAGTTGTCCTTGCTTACCTTCAGAAAATAACGAAGCAGGATGATTTTTTCCAAATACGTAATATGACACGTTTATAAGAATATATATTCATATTGTGTTCATGTAGGTGTCATAAACCAAAAAAAAATCGTGCATAATCACTATAACCATTACAAACGACAAAATATCACTCAGACTCTCAAATGCTTTTAACGTCAATTTCTCTCGAAACACGTTTCTGAAATTTGGAGAAGTATAGATCAATTATTCACAAAAGGAGTATTCTAATTTCAAATATTTTGAGAATTATCTCATTGACTTCTTAATACTGTGATATATTCATGGTTAATAGCGAATGTTTCCATAGATAATCAACCTTTCCTGTTTAATTTTAAAATGTCCAATTACTTGTTGTATTTTCAGCTTAAATAAACCTCCCATTTTTCGGTTCATTTGACTTGATTTTAATACGATGCCACTTGCCAAAGGATGAATGTTAATTCAATCCTATTGTTCCAACAGTAGAAATAATACTGGTATGCAGCCGTTGCCGAACAAATGTAATTACAGTTGAATTCGATTAGGATAAACTAATGATCTTGTTACATTATCTAATTAGGTTGAAACAAGTACTAAATGTTATAATAATATCATTGCAACCTTCGTTTTGTACACGAGCAAGAGAATAATTTAATCATTGTTATTAAATCTTTCATTGTAGTGAAGTGAAACATCGCTGATTAGCAAGATGAATTTTAAATAAGCTGAAATTATTTTTCTGGACAGTATCACTTCTCCTATTGCAGGCAAGGTTTACAGATAGAGGGCCCGAGGTCAGGGAGCACAAATGGGCTAGAAGACACTCAATTCTACTGTGTAACATTCAATTTTGTTCAACAGCTACTGTATATAACCACCAATCGATAACATAGAGTGTTTTGAATATATTGAACCATCTCATATTTTTTAATGAATAAACAATACATGAACCCAAATGAACACTCTCCAATGGCCTGCTGCACCGACTTTTATTAAGCCAAGTTTGAGCTAAAACCACAGTATAGGAACGATTACTATTATTCATGAATTGCCAGAGCTTTTGATGACCTTGAATGGATCGCTTCACGAATCATTTTACTTTTCCATAAGCGTAGTTTTCCATATCACTTTATGGTAAAAACATGCTTTAAATTGCTCCAAAGAAGAAAAAAGTTATAAAACAGTTATAATCAATTCCTGAGGAGTTTTGAATTATCATTAAATCTAATAACGCTTGATATTGAATAAAATAGGGGAGACTCGGTGATGATAGCACCATTTTTTTTCAATTACTGAGTTCAATGTCTGAATTAGCTGGCACATCCATGTAATGAAGCGGTTCAAAGATATCTTCATCTAATAAGTTTTACTTTAAAATACATTGAAAAATGAGAGTATTGTTTCCATTGAACTTTTCCCATTTCACGAAAAGTTTGCAATCATATCAACTAATTTGATAAGATGGTATACACTGTTGAGATATGCGTTCGCTGGCTTATTATCGGAATTCGTTCCATGAATTGATGTAAGTTACCATGACCAGCCAAATTTTTCCCTAGTACGATTGAACAGTCACAACCAATTAAAATACCTTCCATATCCAAATAATTCCAATGTTGAATTCGAACGGCAGCTTGTTCTCATCCATCGCCCCGCTACTACAGTAGGTTTGTGGTGGTCTCTAGTAGCTCTAGTAGGTTTGGATTCAACTGAATTCATATAAAAGTCACTAAAATCGGCAGGGTGCCATTATATCGACGTTTTCCGTGATACATTTTTTATTCAGAACTAGGGGAATCATCCCTACTAGGTTACCCGAGGGAGGATTCCTCCAAGAAGGAACTAGTGAGAAGACTGTTCAGCTTAATGAGGTTTACTTATCTTTTAACAAAGACGGTAGAATCAAAAGCTCAAAAAGCCTAAAGGCAAAGATTACAGAATAAAATGTTTGATTCAAGTTGCTGTCCCAAACGGACGCCGCTCTCATAAATTATGTTTACGATTCGCTTTTGTTGTCAATAACGAGACCGGTAGATACCAGAACAGTTCGAAGAGCTTATTTTATTTTAAGCTATACTTCGAGAAATATATATTTAAATTAATAAAATTCTTTATCACAAAGGTATATTTTTAAATGTTAATTATTTTGAAAAATGTTCGGGATATGAATTTGAAAAGGTGAGTAAAAAATAAACTTGAATTTTTAAAATTCACAGTTTTTATCCAGCATCTTGGTAATTTTGTGATACTTATTGATAATATATCAGATATTTATCACAAATTAAATAAAATATACTCATTAGCCACCAGAATAATGGGGCCACTAAATCTTAAATTTTGATCTTTAAATAACGTGTATTTTTTTGGTTAACAAGATTAAAACAGTAAAAAGAGTAGCTGCTGCAGGATACCTTATTAAAAATTTTTATAAATGTTGTAAAATACTAAGTTTGGAGTTTGGTTTATAGGTTAAATTTAATCTAATGTCTTTCAAATCTTTCAATATACATTTGAGAGTAAAATATGTACGGACTCTGGAGTAGAGACTTGAATAATATTTGAAAGAAAATTGATTACATGGATGATGAAAAAAAATTTAGTAAATTCTTTCAAAAGGAACTGACCAATTCCCCTTTGGTTAGCTATAGAATTGAATTTTTGTGTTTTCCTGCCTAATGTACTTGTTTATATAATATCCTCATTATAAAAATAAATCCGTAATTTTGTATTAGCAAATATTACAAAATATTTATTGTTTAAGCTTTGCTATTGAAGAGAAAAATATTGATATGATTTTTTGCTCATTTCAACAATTAATTAATAGATTCAAAAAATCTATGCAACATTAATATAAAACACGAGCAACCAATTATAAACACCGTTCTAAAATAACAGCGCTAAACGGGCGACGTCCCCTATAATATGCCAAATTAAATGCAAGTAAGGACGTAGAGCGACGTACTGTACCATCCAAGTCACCAGACAGTCACCAGCGGCATCGGTGCTTCACGCGATAAATTCGAACGAGTGAAACATCTTATATTTTATTCTGTAATCTTTGCTAAAGGCTGGGATGCCGAAGTCTCGAGGCTTGTGACTGGTGGTACTAAACCATTTGGTCAACCAGTCAACCTTCTCCATAAAAAGAAGAATGTTGACTATGTCGTACGCCACAGTACTGTATCAAATAATCCTGGAAATCTGATGCAGTGAAAAGTTCTCACAGTCTCATTTGACGATATAGCTCAATGATAACAATGCCGCAAATATTGGAAAGCCTGGTTGGAATTTCATATACCAAAAATATCAAAATTGATAAAATATTTCACCGGTATTAGTATATTGGAAACTTAGTAAAACCCATATTTATTGCTAATAATTAACATGATTGAGGCGTCAGTAAAAACGGAATGATTTGAAATCATAGCATCCAAAATTAATGAAAAAAGTCACAACCTTATGGCAACCAATGGATTATCGATGTTTTTGTTGGGATTTTTTCCCGTATAAACCGCTTCAACTAACTACAGGCATTTATAAAACAACTCTTTAAGTCACGCTCATCTGTTGTAAAGGAAGTGGGTGTGGAGCTATTCATTAAATCGGTTGAAAACGGTTGGAAATTAATGCGTGTTATGTTTAATATCGGATTACAGACTGCTATATCCCTAAATTACAAAATCTACACGCCATCCAACAGGAAAACGTTCAATCTGGATTAAATCACCAACCGTGGATTGTATATGGGTATAGAGAATGCTTGAGGAATAATAAAGTGACGTACCACTCAATTACGATACTGGAATAAAGGTTGTTCCATTTAAGAAAACCTAGTAAGTGATTATCCCGATTTATGACCCAAGCTGTATATAAATTTCTAATATCACACTATGTGAATTATTTTGGATAATAGTGAACTATATCATAAATTGGTTGAGCATAAATAGATTTCTTGAAATCATATCTATAAAATGGTAGGTACAGGGTGTTCATGTTACCAGGAGCTTGATAAGAAAGTGCTTATATCTTTTAAATTATCTCGTACAGCGTAGCAATACCTCATATCGCAAAAACAAAAAAATCTAGGGAAATAAGAAAATGTAGAGATATACAGGGTGTTTTTGCCATTGTGGGTAGCCCTTTTTATTTGAATTTACATAATATGGTCCTATATACGGCTTAACACTTATCTTAATAAAGTTTTTCCGTATCTCTCATTGCAAGTGGGTGATTGTACCTCCTCGCACTAATGCCGCACCCTGTATAATAAGCTAATTCATTTCACTGAATTCATGGACTAGTTTATACAACGGAGAGCTTTCATCAATTTAATATTAACCCCCGAAGGATTCATTTGATAAGAAATGAGGTTAAAGGTGAGGTATATCATAACTAAGAGCAATTTCGAATTGGCACATTTTGAGAGGCCTCGAGTGATCTGGATTTATAGCAAAAATCATATCATTTTTTCACACCAGTGATGAAGGCATTTCTCTCATCTTTTTTCGAAATTTCCGTTCATTTCCAATTGAAATGGAAAAACATACTTCTAACTTGAATTCT
>CAJUYI010004853.1:0-15256 GCA_910591695.1 Galerucella pusilla
ATCGAAAGTCATTTAAAACTACTTGGGGTAATTTATTCTAATTCCTTTATTGTCGTTAAGAATTATTACAGATTATTTAACGGGCCATGTCCTGCATAAAATGGGGATGTATAATGGGGATCTCAGCTGCAGACCCTGTGGCATGGAGACCGAGACCGTAATCCATATTTTGTCTGACTGTGAGGTATTGCATTCCAGAAGACAGATAATCTTCGGAGAGGCCAACGTGACACCTGAAGCATATGGCACGCATCCAGGTGACCTATAACGTCTACTCGAAGGTACGGAAATGGCTGAGTGGATGGAGTAAATGTGGGACTGGAGTACAAGAAGTTAATAGGATGCAGTGCTACCGGTATAAGAACGGCTCCCCAAAACGGAAAAAAAATTGCCGTTATTGCGTTAGGTGACCTCAATTGGACTCGTTGGTATTAATAATAAAATGAGTAATGTCATGAATAATAAAATAAGAAAATGTCATGGAGAACTGTCAAAGCTCATACAGGTTGGCTCATTAGTGAGTGGAAGTGCAATTTAGTATGAAAAATACAAGGAAATATTCCATTCAAACGTTATTGTATTTGCACCGATACACATTCCTAAAACATTTTGAGATATACCGAGTGTTCAGCATGACAAAGGAAATATGAGGGATGGCTGAAATGTCTGAGCAGAGTAGTAGTTTGTGATATAGGGAAGAACCGGCAACAGTGGCCACCTTTTGACCTAAATAACTCTAAGTCAGTGGTTAATTGATATTTATCCTTCCAACTTTGTATAATTAAACAAAGGTTTGAAAGCGAAAATATAGCCTTTCAAAATTTTGGGAACATAAAAAGAATGTTCCTCCCCATTTATTTTTATTTTTAACAAAAAAGTGACCACTGTACCCTCTATATAGGATAGAGTGGCCACCAATGGAGTATACAGCGGACACCACCTTTTTATCGCAAAAACTACACTGTTTGGGCAGTATTCCTTTCATTAAACACAGAAAGAACAAATCTAACATAAATCTTAGTTAATTTCTACTAACAAATCATAAACAATCTCAACTTAACTAAATCTTAATTTCAATCAAAAATTACAAATAAAAAACTGAAGAACGTTATATGAAGATAAATCATGAAACCTTGCATCTTCGTCTGACGATTCTTCTTGAGATATTTCAATTTTTTTGTTCTTGTTCAACTGAAATACCTCTGATGCTATTCAAAAAACAAACAAATAATTACAGCAAGGGCTCAAAATTATTTCCTGCGGAATCCTTGCAAGCTGCAAAACGTGTTAAAAGTGTTGTTGTGCAGGCCCTGTCTGAATCATAGCTGGTGTAACGCTACGAGATAGTTTCTGAGACTCTCCTCAGGAACTGAGTAGAAGTAAGGGGGCACAATAGATCTTTTAGGTCTCAGTGAATGTTACCCCAAAATACATCACCTCTGATGCAAGATATCAATTCTAAGTTGAACTTTTTTTTCATTTAGATTATCTTACAGAACGCATTCGTGACATATATCGTAGCGTTACACCAGCTATGATTCAGACGGGGCCTGCACAACAACACTTTTAACACGTTTTGCAACTCGCAACGATTCTGCAGGAAATAATTTTCAACACTTGCTGTGATTTTTTGTTCGCTTTTTGAATTGCATCGGAGGTATTTTATTTGAAATTTTTACTTAATGGAATATTGATGCTTTTGTTATCAAAAATTGAAAAAAATACCAAATATTTGCTATCGTTGTATTCCAAATAAAACAACACCCAATTTTCAATGATAATATACAGTGGGTGCCATTTGAAAATAAAAAGTGAAGGGTAGCTACCACAGGGATGTCAAATGTGAAACATTTTTTTTCTACTCCTATACTTTGAGTTGTTAATTAAATGCCAATTTCCAGTTTAATAATGATACTAATTATAACACTGGTTTTCATTATAAAACTGAAACATTGACCAATGGAAATCTAGATTTTCAAATACCCAAGTGGGCAGAACCAATTTTTTTTTAGAATGTTTGACATTTTGACATTGTTTTATGACAGTTTAAATCTTTTGCGTTAGTTTTTAAAAGAAATGTCGAGCACCAGACCGGAAATACTTAATAACCAAGGCATATACATATTTAAATTTATTATTCTTGTTTACAATAATTTATTACTTATATTGTATACATAACATACTCATACGCTTTATGCTATCGATTCGACCATATATATTTTTTTTAAATCAAAATCTCTTCGTCGAAAAAATAGTGTATCGAACTCTCATGCAATGGTTGTTTAGTATTCAGTAATATTAATTTCAAAAACCAATTATAATTTCAATAATTCACAAACATTTTTTATAATTTTTACAATAATTACAAATTATTTGTACCTAAGTGAGTTAACACTTGTTTGTACAAAAACATCACAAATAATTAATGTTCTCTCATTTTGTCATTGTCTATGGTTCCATGTATAGAAAATTGATATTAAAATATACATTATATTATCAACACCGAGACACCGTACACATATTATGTACTGAACTCGGTACTGAGATACATACATATATGCCATATAAAAAATTCAAAGCAAACTATAGAGAGTATCTTGATTGACATAAATAAATTTTTTCAACGCTTTTTTCACTGTTTTGACTTTATTCACTTGTTTCAAGTTGTTAGGTAATATATTAAAAATCTTGGATCCTATTACAGATAAAAATCTTTGATTGCTATCATATTTATAAAAAGGTATTTGTAACATCCTCTTTTTCTCATTTCTGGTCATGATCGTTGCATAATATACCATTATAAGCCATTAGGAGGGTACTTTGATGCTATCCAATGCAGTTTTTTTATTTATTGATGATCTTGTAAAATAAGCGAGATATTGCCTGTAAACGATAACTTGGGACACCCGGTATATAAAAAAATAATTTGTAAAAACTGGACTAACCCACAGATAAAACTAGACATCGTAAAACTTGATGGTTGTCTGCAATTGTAGGGTTAGGTTATCAGTAGTGGGGCATTGAAGTTTTTATCAAATAAGCAATTCTAGAGGTGATAGGACTCTCTGGGTGGCAATACCCCCGCGCATTCAGAGTGCCCATACCCTCAGCTTGATAGTAATATTGGACACTTCCTTATGTTCTTATGTTCTAAGGTCATATTTTTGCAGGTTTCCTTTTTATTATGGATTAACGAATGTTTTGAATCCGTTAAGTAGTTTAAAAGTACATGTTCACTTAGGCGGCGCGGCACACTGCCTGTTTTATCGCCACAATAGTTTACATGTATTTAACGATGGTCCGCACACTTAAGCGAAGTAGCGCGGCGCTACAAGCTACAATCCTACATGTAGGCAGTAAACTAATCTTCGGATCATTTCGGAATCTCCGGCAATAAGAGCGCCCGCGTGCTAGTATGCAAGTATGCTTGTTGATTTTTTTTAAACTTGTTTGTGATTTCCGGTAGATAAGTATGTGTGAGTTTTCTATATTAATTAATAAAACTTTATAATAATAAAGGAAAAAATGAATGATAACAGAACAATTTTCACCTAATTTTTATCTATTTATTTGGCTAAACTATTTGATTTTATTTCCTGTTATTCTACACTTAGCAATACGAAAAAAAAAACAGAAAAATCTTCATCGGATGAACTACTCGACATTTTGCTGGTTCAATTGTAACAAAAATAACGCACCGCTTTGTGTGTTGATTCACCGATAATATAGTCTTGCGCCGCGCTGCCTTGCTCACAGACAACGGAAGCAACTTTATTTTATGATATATTTTCACACCTTGGGTTGTTTTTAGCAGATATTCTTAAGGATCCCTAATTCTTTCCTAGTAATTAATATAGCCTATGCTACACGGTGATAATGTAGCTTTCTAAGAAGAAAAAGAATTTTTGAAATCGGTCCAGTAGTTTTGAAGTTGATTCGTTACAAACAAAACTACAAAATAACAAATATTTATCCATTATATTATATACTGGAAACTAAATCCGCAGAGTGATTTTAATAACCCCCTTTTTCACGATAGTGAAACTATTGGACTTAAAATCAAAATATCTATTAGTGAGTGCTGTTCTAAACTCTGTGAATTATTTATTAAAAAGAATATCTGAAAATGGAGAACGTTGTTACCCAATATCAATTCCGGATTTTATAAATTACTTTGTTTCATCGATGGATTTGATCAAGGAACTGCTGCCGTTTCATGTCTAGTAGTTATGGCTTTTTATGCAAATTGCTCAGATCATGCAGAAACCTTAGAAGAGACTGAATTTAACGTAAACGAATTATTCGATAAATTTGATATAGTAATCTAATATTCCCATGATACACAACATTCCAAAATTCAACATCCAATCACCGTAATTCAATAAACAGGAGATCCAATCAATTTATCCACTGATCAAATCAGTTTGAATTCGCAATCTCGACATTAAGGAAAAAATATTGTTTGACGACATTGCAACAGATTATTGGAAAACAGAAATTGAAAATATCTCCACAGACTTGGTGGTATAGGCGCAAGTGCTCTGGAAATTATTTAAATGGCATTTTGTTTCAAAAAAATTATCACAAGGATATACAGGTTGTTTCGGAAAAATGTGACCAAGTATCTAGGATAGGTGAGAAATTGAAAATTAATTGGGGCTGACTCAGTAAAATAATTCCGCAACGCCATCCGTATTTAAGATGAAAGGCGCTGATGAAAAAAAAAATGAATAGATATTTTTACTATTTTGTCGAAACTACTGGCAACATTGTTATGAAATTTCATTTAAATATGCTGATAAGTAAGAAGGTAAGTAAACTTTATTCATCCTTATAAACATATAAATGTATTGGATAAGTCAATAAATGTTATCACAAACAAACATACACATAAAATTAGATAGTACTGCCACAAAAAAATTCAGTAACACTATAATAAGCTCTCTCTATAAACAAAGTTTCCACTTTTTTTCAAATAACCGATCGTTACCAGATTTATAATCTGCGGGTAAATGATTATATAATTTTATGCCCTGAAATAAGGGCGACAGTTCAAATTCATTTGTTCTGTGCTTTGGAATAGCTAACAAATTTGAATATCTTGTGCCATATCTATGGTGGTCCGACTGTCGTTCTAGCTTATCATAATGGTCTCTAATGTACAAAATAGTTTTATACATAAAAATGCATGGAAAAGTTAAGAGTCTATATTTTGAAAATACTGGTTTACATGATTCACTGTGTGGAATATTGAATATCTTTCTGATAATTCTTTTTTGTGCTAGAAAAATTCTATTAGCTTCTAAGGCATTTCCAAAGAGCACAACATTAAATAACAGATGACTATTCACAAGGCTATAATAAACATTTAATACAGCATGCAATGGTAGTGAGTTCTTAATTCGGGATATTGCGAAGTAAGCTTTATTCAATTTCTTACTCAAATGATATATGTGAACATCCCATCTCATATTTTGATCCACAAAAATACCTAAAAACTTTACAAACTTTCGAGACCTTATACATATTGTAATATTTTAATTTGGTGTAAATGTATGTTCTTGTTTTTTAATTTTCATTATATTGTTATATTTTAATTTTTATGTGTTAATGAAATAACGAATTTTTATTATATGTTAATAATTATTATTATTTAATTGGGCGCCTTTTATTTTTCTCTAACCTTGGTATAATTACTTCCAAAATTGTATCTAATAATCACTAAATTTGGCTAGCTACTGAAAGAGAAACAGTTTCGACTCTTCATCCCAGGTTTCGGTTCCCTCAATTGAAATCTCATAAAATAATTTAATCGGTTTTTATAAATATTTAATATAAAAAAAATTATGTATCTGTCCAATAAATTCTAGAACAAACTTTAATTAATTGTTTTTATACTTTACAAACCACCTTTTGAAATTTTATTTTCACTTATTATTTTCAGCAACTAAATACTCCATTTCCTTCATTTTTTTATTCTTCATTTTTTTTTTATTTAACAATGGGAATGCACCTAATCTAAAAGATTAATCAGCATTTTTGCTTTAACCTAAGTTACTAAAAAGTTTGTAATCTAGATGTCACCTGTGGTCCATCCTAGTTTTTACCGTAAGCTCACTTCTTTGTTGTGGCTATACACAGCACAGCACTGACTCTGCTTTACACTTAAGACTTACACAAGCTCAAACGGTTTAGTTCATTTGAGCCTTCGCATCTGTGGTTGATTGTCTAGAAGTTGGAGCACTTCAAGGTTGGGATGTTTATGGAGTCTCTCTTCATGTCTCCTGGCGACTTTCTTCATTTCATCCGGGATAGATTCGACTTGGAGGTCTCTATGAAGATCGTTGTTCCGAATATACCAAAGAGCATCTGCAATATTCCTTAATATTCGGTTTTGGAACGTTTCTAGGCATCTATAATTGGTTTTTTTGGTACAACCCCATAGTTGCAGGCCATAAGTCCACACCGGTTTCAGAACCTGTTTGTAAATTAATAATTTGTTCTGAGTGTAAAGCTGCGAGTGCCTACCTATCAACCAATACATATTTTTATATTTTATCTTCAGCTGTTCCGTTTTTTTCTCAACATGTTCCTTCCACTTCAGTTTGATGTCCAGATTTAAACCGAGATATTTAGCTGTTTTCTTATTAGGAACAATACTGTTATTTAGGTTGATTGGAAGATAAGTTATTCTTTTGTTGGTAAAGTTTATATGGACTGATTTGTCTTCATTAAATTTTATACGCCATTTTTTAGACCAGTGTTCTATATCATTGACTGCATTTTGTAGATTGGCCTTTGTTTCTTCTATAGTTCCTCCAACTGCTAAAACTCCTGTGTCATCAGCAAAAGTGGCTAATATTATGTTTTCTCTCTCCGGAATGTCAGATGTATACAAAAGATATAGTACCGGCCCAAGAACACTGCCTTGTGGGACCCTTGCGTTTATTGGTTTCAGCTCAGAGTACTCATTTTCCATTTTAACTTTAAATGTTCGCTGGTATAGGTATGACTGCAAAATTTCAACCAGTTGCAGAGAAAATATTTTCTTCAGCTTCATTATCAGGCCTTGGTGCCATACTTTATCGAACGCTTTAGCGATATCCAGAAATATAGCTGAGCAAATTTTATTTTCTCCCAATGATTTCTCTATTTCAGTTATTATCCGATGGATCTGATCTATAGTAGAATGTTTATCGCGAAATCTAAATTGGTGTGATGGAATAATGTTTTTTTGTACAATTATATAGTTCATTCTTCGTAACAACAATTTACAACAATTTCTCAAATATCTTTGAGATTACGGGTAGTAAGGAAATTGGCCTGTATGACGTTAATTCATTGGTAGATTTTCTTACTTTAGGTATCATTATTACCTTCGCAGTTTTCCATAGGATGGGAACATACCTGAGCCTAAATGATGCATTAATTAGAGTAGTAATAGTGTAGGAGAGTTAGATGTCAAGGTTGAAAAAATTATATACAAGCATTTTTCAATGAAAATGTACTATGAATATTTTCCTAAACAACATAGTAAAAGTCCTGTCAAATAGGATTATGGCAAGTTGTGAAAATCGGTCGCCATTTTGTTTTTTTCATTTAATTGCAAATATCTCAAAAACTATGGGGTTTATGAAGTAAAGTCAAAAGATAATCTTCATTTAAAATTTAAAACTACACTTGATGTGATATATAAAAAAGATTATTCATATTAAAAAATCATTTTCGTCCTCGTCTTTCTCAGGTATGATGCAGGAATTGCAGCAATCAATTCCTAAGCACTGACCACACTTGGAGGAACATCTTAACCCTAGTTTTTTGCAGGAGCATGATTTGCCACATGACCCTTCCTTGCAGTTACAGAAAACCATTTTCAATATGTCAGAAGGAGCAATTTCTTTTGTTGCGGATGTGGGAACCAGATGACCCTCTCTATCTCGTTGCCAACCATAGGTCAATGGATCCAACTTGCATCCCATCCACTGTTGAACCTAAAAAGTGCATAAAACTTCATTATTTCGGCTAAGTAATAATAATTTGAGAATATACCTGATAATAGACTCTCAAAACATGTTGTACAGCCGCGTCTTTGGTTGGAGGAAGCGCTGCCAAATTAAAATTTCCAGACAGACCTTGACGAGATGTTATCCGATTATATAAAGTATACCTCAACGTGTCAATGTCTTCTTTGCTCTTCTTGGACCTATATAATTTTGTAATGAATTGTACACCTGCTTTTTTCAACTGGTTCTTATCCGAATTTTGTTGATAAAATATTTTAAGGCTGTCGCATAAAGAAATGTCATTCTTCATAAACTGTAAACAGAGTTTTTTGCTTTTTTTGAATATGAACGAGGTTGTGTCACAACCTGATATAGCATGAAGGAACAATATGTATTGTTTAATATGCCCTAGTTTTTCTTGGAGCTCTGATATTTCCGTGACTTTATCAGCTTTGGCAGCTTTTCCTGGCCGGAGCAAAACATTTTATCATGTTCTGAATGATGAATCAACAGAACGGCAATATCTGTGTCCTCAGATACAACTACGATTGATCTACCAGAAATTGGAAGTTCTACTGCAGTTCTAACGATTAAATAGTCTGCGTCACTTTCAGCCTGTTTTACCTTTAAAACTGCTTTTTCAAATCTAAACTTCAAAAGCTCTATCAGTTTCTGTTTGTTATTATTATTTCGTAAAAATTCTTCCTGTGGCGTAACAATTGTATTCCCCAACTTTACTGATATTTCCAAAGCATTTTGTGATCTGACCTGTTGCAAAGCATCCTTTGTTGAAAAATGATCTGAATTGTATCCATCAAAAACAATTACACAATCCCGACCATAAACATGTTTAACGTAATTAACATATTGGTCGCAAATTTGGTTAAACGTGGCAGGCTTCTGCCATAAAACTTTATGTAAAAGAAAACCCCCATCAATTACATATATTGCATTTTGCTCAGTGCTCGAATTAGGTGTAGTTAGAGCATCGAATTCTTTTAAGAGAAGGCTTTTTGTTCCTTTTCTCAAGACACCATCCTTAAACAGTGACAGCGGATATGGAGATAATTCGAACCTAAAACAGTCTTTTATTTCTTCTGGAGTTTTGTTAGAGCAAATAATTCTATTGAATAATTGCATAGGAGACACGTTAACGTAATTGCTATCAATTTTAATGCTTCCAGTCATTTGTGAAAAATTCTTGATACGATCTGTTCGCTTGCACTTAATATCTGTGAATAATTTGCCTACATTTTTGATGAGTAATTTTCTTCCAATTTCATCCGCTAAATCGCAGTTTATATCGGTTTTAGCTATGCGTCCAGAGAACAGTGATGTGAACTCTTTGCATTTAAAAGGGTTGTATTCCTCTAGCCAATCTGAAATTTTTCGCAAGTCAGTTTCATCTCGTTGTTGGCGTGAACGACTTAACTCTATATGTTGTTCAGAAGAGACTGACTTACATCCCAGAAAATCTTCCATAGCTGTTGATACAGGCATACAAACTGACATACCTGCTATCCATCTGGCCAAAGAAGAATTACTAAACCCGCGCCCATGGGATAAGCCTCCAGTGGTTTTGATTGACCTCATTAAATTCTGCTCGATGACCATATCGGTCCAAGTACCGGACCAGAAGTTGTTGGTTCTTCTCACAGTTAACATTCTCGACATTGACATTCTCGTTGAGTGCACACATATTTTATTTTGTTCTTGTAATTTATGAATTTTTAAGTGTAAAAAGTCGTCAATTGTGTTGTGAGTTATATCATTTTGAAGGTAATTGACTGAACTTTCTATATATGAAGATGAATCTACAATCTTTTCTATTTAAAAAAAGACATTTGGTCTTTTATTGCATTTATCAAAGTTTAAAATTATCATCAAGTGAACAAAAAACTTGTCTAATTTATAAGCAATTAACTATTTGGAATTTGCTTTTGTCATATGCAGAAATTTATATTTATAAACAGTAAACTCCAGTGGCGGATCCAGCAACAATGAGTGATAAGTAGGATACGGAACTTAGGTGATGATTAAGTTGGTAGTGTCTACTGTTCCAAAAAGAGGGATTTGTTAGAAATTCTTAACAGGGAATATGGAAGGATACTTTAAATGCTGCAAAAAGAAAGAACATTCTAATTACATTTGTGTTGTTTGTCTAGATGTTTTTCACCCATCTTGTCTAGAGAGGAAAAAGAAGTTTTATTTTATTGAAGGGTATAAAATATATTGCACAGATAAATGCAAAGAAAGGGGCATAGATAAATATTCAAATATTGACTACTTAAGAGAAGAATTATCAAGATTAAAACAAAGCGTCAAGGAAAAGGACCAAGGACTGGAGGAAATTGAACAGGCAAAAGAAGAAAGAATTGAGGAGCTACAGAAAATAGTAAATGAATTACATAATGACAATTTAGTTAAAGACAAATATATTAATACACTAATAAAAAATAAACGGGACTTTGAAGATGAAGTTTGTGAAATTGAAAATAGGGATGCACAAAAGTTGAAAGAGCAGAATGAAAAAATTTTTAAGCTAAACAATAATATCACAGAATTTGAGGAGAAGATAAAATTGTATGACAATGAGTTGGAAGGCAAGAATATACTAGTATCAACTTTAGAAACTAGAATAAAAGAATTAGATCGCATTAGTCGCCAAATGGTTGAGTCTATAAGAATACTAGAACAGGAAAATAATAGGCATCTTAATGAATTGAGCATCCTGGAAAATAAAATTAAGGCATTAGAGAATCCACTTTTAGTAAATAATAAGCAACTAGCTCAATCAGAATTTTCTAGTCATGGAGGAGGGAAGGTGTCTAATAAGGAAAAGACATCCAACAAAGAGAATATTATAAAAGCAAGGCAATTAGCGACTCCAGCATTAGTAGGAATGGTGAAGTCCAATGATGATCATCACAAGGATGGAGTGTCTCAACAAATTGGTAATGATAAGAATGGAGGGGAAAGTGGTGATTACGGTCTAGCGAACATGAATCTATCAAAGCAGAAGAGGAAGAAGATTTATATATATGGAGATCAGTTTGCAAAGGGTTTTCCAAAAACTTTGAATACTTTAACCAATAATAAATATGAGTTATATGCTGAAATCAAGCCAGATATTGAGATTTGTAGTTTAACAAAAAATATATTCTCTGACACAATTCAATTTGATAATGGAGATATAATAGTTGTTATGTTTGACACTATCAACATAAGTAATGATAGGAGTCTCAATTTGGTTTTAAAAAATATCCTGAATCTAAGTAAAACTACAGGTCTCATGATTTTGGTAAAAGTTAGTTCTGTTGATGAAAACATAGTTAAAAAAAAAATTGCAAAATGCGATAAATATTTTCAAGAAATGTAATAGAAATTGTTCTCTAAACATTTTGTTTGTAGATAGGTATAAGAATAGTAAGGTTGCTCTTGCTCATGAAGTAACTTGTTTGATGGAGGCAGCATCACCTGTAAACATGATTCTCAAAACGGTTGCCAGAAATGATGACATTGCCAAATCTGATAGTCGTAAAACAGTAAATATAATTAGTAGTGTAGGTATGACACCAAGTGTAAATTTTTCACACGAGCCTCAAATAAATATAGAGCTGGGATAGGTTTGATTGGGGCAGTTAATCATAGCAATTTAAAAATTTTTCATATCAATATTAACAGTTTAAGATATAAATTAAATTACTTGGATGCTTTATTTGCTAATAACTCATATCCTGAAATTATTTGTATAAGTGAACACAACTTTCATGGGAGTGACATTAACAACTTTCAATTTATTAATAGTTATAATATAATTAGCCACTACTCCAGAAATATAAATGATAGAGGAGGGGTTGTTATTTATGCCCACCAATCTATTCGGATGACTGAAGTAAAGTTATCAATACCTTCCGTTGAGAAAGACTTTGAATATTGTGTAGGAAGAGTTGCTGTTGACAAGGAAACATATGTTGTGGTTTGTATATATCGTTCACCATGTGGTAGTTGGGAGAATTTTATGTCGAATTTGGAAATACTTTGTTATGAACTCAAAACCAAGTCCGAATTCATAATTATGTGTGGGGATTTTAACAATGACTTTCTGGTGCCAAATACTCAACTAAAAGCAATGCTAGAGTTACTAGACTCATATAAAATTATACCTCATATTGACAAACCAACGCGAATGAACAGGTGCTTGGACAATATCATGAGTAACATTGATCATGATTTATTGGCCGATGTTATTTATGCACCTTTCTCTGATCATTTAGGACAAATTCTGGAATTTACTTTGCCAAAAACTCCAGTTGAAAAGCCAGTTTATTCAATGGGCAGGCCCTTTAATGAAATCAATAAACAGTCTTTTAAAAATAAAATATCAAGTGAAGATTGGAATAATATAATCAACCATAATGATGTTGATATGTCCTATGATAGCTTCATTTCTTTATTTAATTATTACTTTGAAGGCAGCTTTCCAATAAGACGCAGCTATGTGAGAGAAACCAAAAAGTTATGGGTCACTGCAGAAGTGAAAAAATTCTCGCAAGACCTTAGAGACTTACATCATCTATGTTTAAATAATATAAACAACAATGAGTTGCAGCTTTTATATAGGTCTAGAAAGCTGGATTACAGGCATTTGGTGGATAGTTGTGAAAAAAGGTTTAACCGGGACATTATTTTAAATTCCGGTAATAAGTCCAGGGCAGTCTGGAAAGTGATACAGGGGGATGTTGGAGCTGGAAATTCTTCAGTGCCATTAGCAATGGTTAATAATGAGGGTCAGGTCGTCAACAACCCTTCAGATATTGTTGAAATGTTTGTTGATCAGTTTACACCTGATATTCAGACTACTTCCAACTTAAATGTCGAAATTAACCTCAGTAACCCTAATTCATTTTTCTTCAGACCAACAAATTTCGAGGAAGTGGTAATGATAATTAAGAATTTCGCGAATAAGTACTCCAGTGGGGTGGATGGCATTCCTGCAACTATAATTAGATATGTAGCTGAATATGTTGCTGAGCCTCTGACGGATCTAATAAATTTGACATTTGTGACTGGTCACTTCCCGTATAAACTTAAGCATGGGAAAATTACTCCTGTCCATAAAAAAGGGTCAAAGCATGCTTTCATGAACTATCGTCCTGTATCTGTGTTGCCGGTGTTTTCTAAGGTGCTTGAGAGAGTTATGTACAATAGACTCTTAGAATTTTTAAAATCACAAAACTTACTGGCACAATGTCAATATGGCTTCCTACCTGGAAAATCAACTGAAAGGGCTATATTTGACTCCCTGAAGTATTTGGTGGATAGGATTGACAAAGGGGAATTAATTGCAGGTATTTACTTTGATCTCTCAAAAGCTTTTGATACACTGGACCATAACAGATTGCTGTATAAGTTACAATGTTATGGGGTTAGGGGACTTCCACTACAGCTTTTCCGATCTTATCTACCTGGTAGAAAGCAGCTAGTGGTACTTAAGTATGAGCTTGGCAATGAGATAAGGTCTTTCTACTCTACTTTTAAAAATATTGGAATGGGAGTTCCTCAGGGTTCTATTTTGGGACCTCTATTATTCATAATATATGTGAATGATCTTCCAGATGCTCTATCCGTACCAGCGGTGTATCAGTTTGCGGATGACACATCATGTTTGATAACTGGTCCAGATCTAAAGGCCATATCTGAGAGGTCTACCGAAGTAATTGATAGCATGATTAATTGGTGCAATGAGAATGGACTTATATTAAATAAACAAAAAACAGCTGCAATTCAGTTTCATAACAGAGTTGAACCTGATCATGACGTTTATATCAGGGTTGATGGTAAGTCATTTCCTATTCAACAAGAAACTAAATTTCTAGGGGTAGTGCTTGATGGGGGTATGTGTTTTGAGCTACACATTTCTGGGCTTGTGAAGCGGTTGAATCAAGCTTGCTATGCTGTGCGGAAACTGAGCTGTTCAGTAGATCAGAATGTTATAAAAACATATTACTATGCGCACGTTCAATCTATTTTGAGTTATGGTCTGATTTTTTGGGGGGGCTCACCTGCTGCGGAAAGGGCATTCGTATCTCAGAAAAGGATAATCAGGTGTATTGCTGGAGTGGGTGTCTTAGATTCGTGTAGACCTTTATTTAAAAGGCTGGAGTTAATGCCACTTACTAGCTTATACATGTATAATCTGGCTATATTTGTCAAACGCAATGGCAATCTGTTTGTGAGAAATGTAGATAAGTACAACAACCTCACCAAAATTACAAGGTCAGCTAATGAATTAAGAGTGAGTTCTTTGAGAGAGGTGCTGGATTCAGAGCTGTGAAAGTTTATAATAAGCTGCCTGTTGAAATAAAGAATATTAATAGCATCTACTTGTTTAAAAAAAAATTGAAAAATTATTTTATTCAACAGTGCTATTATTCCGTTGAGGAATATTTTAATGCATAGCAGTGCACTTATCTTTTAAGGAATATTTAAGTGTGTAGTGCTGTATTACTGAGAATATTTAAGTGTGTTTGACCCAACTTTTAACTATAAACTTTAATTTAAAAATTTTATTTACATTTGTCTGTAACGTGTTTTACCTCGTACACGTGGCTCCTGCCACACGAACACGTCACTATGGACACCCTTGACTCAAAATCTTTCGACGGAATACTCGGGCGCCAGATTTTTAACGTGGTTTGCTCCACGGCCCCTTGACCATTAGCGTCAAGAGTTCCAGATAGCCTCAGATGGAGGTTACGGAAAATTCCAGGGGTCTTGTTGAGTTATTTCAACCAATTCTTTATCAAATCTTTAATGCGACTCAATTGAATATCGATTTTTATATTAAAATAAGTTACGGTAAATAGCGGAGAAATCAGGAACTTTGTTTATTACTACCTTGTGGTCTGTTATGAATAATTTTACAGGAGCGAGTAAAAAAAAACGGGAGAAAGAACGCACGGTCAGAGCCGGTAAGGTTATCACAACCACGGAAAACTACTCTCGACACACGAGACGTAAACGTATTAGATCTGCAGGGTAATCAAATAAATTATGGCTAGGCCACTTCTAGATTTGATTATCCCTTGAATCTAAATTTAACCGGCAAAATATTTTTCCGACAAACAAACAAAATGTGTAAAAGATTTGTACCTGAGAGCTAAAAATGTCTAAATCTGCCGGGTAATCAGATAAATTATGGCTAGGCCACTTCCAAATCTGATTATCCCTTGAATCTAAAGAAAACCGGC
>CAJUYI010004854.1:377-17202 GCA_910591695.1 Galerucella pusilla
ATTATTATTATTATTATTATTATTATTATTATTAAAATTTATGAAAAAATCTCGAAACGTCCTTGTCTTATTAACGGTTGAAATCGTTCGGTATTTGCGCACTAGGTCAAAACAAATAATTTAATGCGCATATTTAATCTCTTCCATTTATGAATTCGTATTTTCAAAATCGATAATTTTATTCAAATACATAAAATACATATGTTTAAGACCTCGTCACGCAAACAAGTCATTTATATTGTCTCTATAATAATAGCCATTTTATTTTATACATAAATACCGCCATTATTAGCCATTCAACTTATTCCGTTGTAAACGTCAAAATAAATTATTTGAAATTACCTACTTGGACTTATCGTTAAGATTTCAAGTAAAGTAAATCTATTTTTTATTGAACCGTCATATTTTTTTTTTCGGGCTGAGATGGGCAACTCATGTTTGAATGGGTCCTAACCAGTACCCAGACAGTGTTGGACTCATCCCCAAAGAAATGCCTACTAACCAAACCTACCTCAAGCTTGCCGTTACTACCGCACATCGGAATCACTACCCTAGCATACTTCAAGGCGGGCGGCGGTCCCTCACGTACTCTCCGTCATCTACTCCCTTCTATCACTCCCACCTCTCACATGCCTTCTCTTTCCTAATCATGCTCTCCACTAGATTTATCTGTAACAACCTCCATCCATCCTCTACATTTTTTTCCCGCGGTCCAGATGGTACCTCCCATGTTTCCCCTCCCCGTCTTCATCCACTCCCTTCCTTCCCCTACTACATTCTGTCTCCCCTGGCTTGTGTCCACTTTCCCCACATACCCTACAAAGGAAGGCCTGCCGACAGTCTCTGGCCCCTTACATAGCTAGCATTCCCTTATCTTCACCACTCTCTTGGTATTACACCCCGCTACCTGGTGGCCCTTCACTCCACATCCAAAGAATCTGCCCTCCTCTCTCCCCTCTACAATATTTACCCTATTCCAATCCAACGTAATCTCCCGTTTTCCTAGTAAGGTTTCCGCTTTCTCCCATTCCACCCTCACCATTTCCAATTTCATCCCGTTCCTCTCCCTCACCACTTTCATCATCCTTGTCCCTTCCCCTATTAATTCCTCTATTTTCTTCTTCACCATTTCATCTTCAATCCACGAGTCTACCCCCTACCATCTTGATGATCTTTGTTCTCCTAACCACTTCCACCGCCCTAGCTCCGGTTACCCTTTCCTCCCCCTCACTTCAACCCCTTTCTTTGCCTCTATAACCACCTCCATCAAACCCTTCTTAATCCTTTCTATCCCCTTTTGATTGACTTCTCCAATATCCTTCAGGATTACCGCCTCATTCCTGACCTCCTTTTCCGCCATATAATTGGTAACTTATAAGTTCAACCAAGAAGCAAGCAAGAAGCGTTTCAATAATAACTACATTTTTTCGGTCAATTGTCAAAATGGTCGGCATGTCCAAAAAATTTTACAATTTGCCTTCGTATCTTTGTTATTTCTTAGAAATAAAGTACTACAATTTCAAGCAGTAAATGGCAGAATTTCAAGCATAAGAATCGAAAATAAACAAGCAAATTTAACCATAATAAATGTCTATGCACCAACTCAGGAAGCAAATGATGATCAAAAAGAGGAATTCTATGACAAACTACAGGAGGTATGGGAAAAAACACACAGAAATGATATAAAGCTAGTGATAGGAGATTTTAATGCACAAATTGGAAAAGAGGAATACAATGAAAATGTGGCAGGGAAAGAAACAATACACTGCAAGACTAACGATAATGGTGCAAGGCTCTGTAACTTTGGAACAAGCACAGACACATATATAGTCAGTACAAAATTTCGACATAAAAAACAACACAAAGTAACATGGATGAAACCAGGAACAAATGAAGGCAATCAAATAGATCATGCACTTATATCGAGAAAATGGCTGAAAATAATAGAAGATACTCGCTCATTTAGAGGGGCAAATGCAGACTCTGACCATTTTCTAGTAGTGGTAAAAATGAGAATGAAGATATTACGGAACTTTGCAAGGGAGAAGAAATTAAAACAATGGAACATTGAAAAGCTAGAGTAAGAGACCACGAAACAAAAATACATACAAGGATTAAGAGAAAACCTAGTGGAAGGAGCAGACCAAAACATAGAGCAAAAATGGGAATGCATAAAAAATAGTATGGCAAGAACAGCAGATGAAATATTAGGAACAAAAGAGAAAAAACAAAGTAAAGATTGGTACGATGAAGAATGTGAGTAGAAAAAAGAGAAAAAAGATCAAGCACGGGCAAAATGGCTTATTACAGGAAGAGAGGTAGAATTGGCAGAATACAAGGAAAAAAAAGAAAGAGTCTGACAAATGTTGCAAGACAAAAAAATCACAGTGGATAAAGAAAAGGATGTTGGATATAGAGCAGGACAGCAAAGATAACAAAAGATTATTTAACCTTATAAAAAAACAAAGTAAAAAGAAGACAGAAACGGCTAGAATAAATAAAACGGAATGGGAAACGTACTATAAAAGACAGTTTAAGGAGGATAGGGTTACAGAAGCAAACTATGAGGCATTAGAGGAGGAGGAAGAAGAAGAAACTCCACCAACATACGCAGAATACGAAGAAATAATATTGAATCCCAACCATAAGAAGACACCAGGATCAGATGGAATAGTTAACGAGTTAGTGAAGAAAGGAGGAAGGGAACTAAACAAACAAATATTTGAACTAATAACCAAAATATGGAATGAAGAACAAATGCCAATAGAATGGAATCTAGGATTGACAAAACCTATCATTAAAAAGGGAGACCAAACAAAGTGCCAAAACTACCGAGGAATAACCCTACTTAATACGGCATATAAGATACTAACGACGCTAATAAGACAGAAAATAACTAAATACTCGGAAAAGAAACTAGGAGATTACCAATATGGGTTCCGAGGTGGGAAATAGACAATAGATGCTGTTCATGTAATGACACAAACGATAGAAAAATGTTACGAGTATGGAATAAATTTGCATATATTGTTTGTGGATTTTAAGCAAGCATTCGATAGTGTTAAGATATATAAACTATTAGAGGAAATGCATAAAATGGGAATACCGAAAAAATTTATCAGGCTAACAAAAATGTCATTTAACAATTAGAAAACCAAAGTAATAACAGATGAGGGATACACAGAAGAAATTGCTATTGAAAAAGGTGTAAGACAGGGTGATGCACTATCAACCACGCTGTTCAATATAGCGTTAGACGGAGCGATTAAAGCGATAACTCGGGGAACTATAATTTCTCAGAATATGACACAAATAATAGGATATGCAGACGACCTCGCTTTAATTGCAAGAAATAGAAACAGCCTGGATAAGATGCTATGCGATTTGGCTGGAGAAGCGAAAAGTAGAGGCTTAGAAATGAATGAAGAAAAAACTAAATACATGATAGTCAGCAGGGAAACAACGGAAAATATAAACGAAATAAGAATACAGAATTACAAATTTAGAAAAGTAGAAAATTTTAAATATTTAGGTGTGATGATAAACGAAAAAAATGATAGAAAAGTAGAAATAGCAGAAAGAATAAAAGCGGGAAATAAGGCGTACTGGAAGTACAATAAATTGATGAATGACAGACATTTAAGTAAAAACACCAAATTGAAATTGTACAAAGCTGCTATAAGACCAACAATGACATATGCCGCAGAGACTATGTGTTTGACAAGTAAAAACGAAGAAAACTTAAGGATAGCTGAGAGAAAAATATTAAGGAAAATTTTTGGCCCAGTGAAAACAGAAGAGGGGGAATTCAGAAAAATGATGAATCATGAAATTAGAGAGAAGATGAAAGGAGAAGATATCGTGAGGTTTATAAAAGCTCAAAGGTTAAAATGGTATGGACATGTAACTAGAAGAAGGGAGACATCAACAATAATAAGAAGAATAACAAACTGGACACCACACCTAAGCAGACTAAAAGGAAGACCGAAGGCAAGATGGGAAGATCAAATTAGAGAAGATATACGAAAAATGAATATAAACAAATGGAAAATAGATATAAAGGACAGGAAAAAATGGAAGAAGATAACAGAAGAAGCAAAAACTCATAGTAATTTATAAAGGAGAATAAATAAGGAGAAAACAGCGGAGTGATTCACCCCAAAAAAATGAATCTGAAGAGCTGAAATCAGCGGCCACCATTCCGACAGGAATTAGTAGCCTATAAATATCTTTGTTATTATTTTGATACATTATAACAATTTTTTTCGAGTTAAGGTAGTCGTTCGATAGTTGCTGCAGAGACATGATGCAGCTGCAGGCGGCCGAGGCAAGAGACAGAGACACTACACTACCGTTCTAATGAATTCTTATGATGTTATGAGTTATGATACACCGTTCGATGCACGCTGCAGCAGCAACTAGCTTACTAGGTGTCTCGCCCTGTCTCTGCTGCTTGGGCGCCCATCTGCGTCCGGACCATTGTGATTTTCGTTCTCAATTTTTTTGGCTGCATGTCTTTTTCAATTAAACTTAAAACAAAATAAAATTGTGTTTTATTCAGTCTGCAATATTTTCTGAATAAATCTTTATCGCCTTGTAGGTGCTGTAAAATTAACAGTTTAAAATAACCTTCTGAATTTCGTTTTTTAAATAAGGAGGGTATTGGCGCCCTCTTGCTTTTTCTATATAAATAGTATAATATTAAATCCTGATCTTCCTCTTCCTCCAATAAAATTCGTTTGATAATTCTATTCTAATTGGCAGACATTTGTTGAAGTTCAATCGAAAAATTGTCATCAATTTTTTGGAAAAATCACCTGTTTTGAATTTATAAATTTTGTCGATTTTTTAATGGAATCCTCTATATATTTTGACTTTAAGTGAGTGCCGAGCTTTTTTTCTTTCCAAAAATCTAAGCTATGTTGAAATATATTTAAAAATAGTAGTTACTACTAGTGCGCAAAGCGTGATTTGCGTACAAGTTGTACACAATATTTTTTCTACAACCACATTTATTAATGAAAGAAATACAGTAATTTACATAGTTATTTTATTTAAACTTTGAACTGAAAGAACTTACAATATGAAAATAAAAAGAAAAAATTTTACCTACACCAATAAGAAATTCACTTTTAGGTTGAATTGTCGAAAAAGTTGACAGGTCATAGGTAGCTTTGTTTGACATTTCGGTGCGGAAAAGTGCCATAGCGTGTACTTTTCGCATTACTTTTCCAACGATTATCAAAAGGCCTGCTTTGCATATGAAAATTTGTGTAGAAAAGCGTATTTTGCATAGTGGTTGTAGGAAAATGATTTTTATTAAATTTTTGAGATTTTTTTCATTTAAATATCAACAAATTCTCTGTGTATTTTGTTCCCATATTTCCAAAAATGTATAATTTTTTGTAATTTAATCGAAAAATTAGTGAGCTATATTTACAGGCTGTTTCTAAATTAATGCTCCTATGAAATTAAGATGTGTCTTTCCTATAACAAAATTTCATCTGCCTACCCCTCTCCGAGATATCACCCTTAAAAGATGGTGACTAAAATTAAGTTTTTAGTTTTTTTCTAAATTTTCAGTAGAGCTAAAGACTCGAAATTCTGTCATTTTCGTGCATTTTCAGCAATTATTATGAATCGTATTACATTTTACATATTATTTACTGTTTTCCATTAAATTTATTAGAAAAATTATAAATTATGTTTATTTTTTTTCTGTAGCTATTGGTTTTGGGAAAAAAATTGAAAATACAATTTTTTTTAAATGAAACAAGGATTTCAAGTTAAATTTGATTTTATAAAATTTCAACTAGAAAAACATTTTATTTTTTATTATTTACGACTATGTCTAGCCCTGAGGCAATTTTGGTAGCTATTCATGGTCTACAAACGGTACGAGATTTATCTAATGACAGGAGTGACTACAACATAACCTCATAACATGACAGATAAACAGATTAATCTCTCTCGTCGGTCAAAATATTCCGAGCAAACAGATTTACATCGGACTGATCTGAACGGAATTACCGAACTGTTCGGATTTACCTCCCCTACCTCCAGATGTAATAAACGAACGATTCAGACCAAAAAGATTAATCGGACGCAAATAATGAACGCAGCTAGTAATATTGAAAAAGTACCCGTGGTAAGTCCTTGGCGAGTGCACAAAATTGCAGAATTTCGAATTTCTAGCTTTACTGAAATTTTAGAAAAAAAAATAAAAACTCAATTTTAGTCACCACCTTTCAAGGGTGGTATCTCGGAAAGGGGTGGGCCGAGGAAATGTTGTTATAGGAAAGACACATCTTAATTTCATACGAGCCTCTCTCTCCTGAATTTAGATACACCCTGTATTTTTATTCATGTCACAGAAATTAAAATTCACCTTTATTGTTGAATATTAACTGATTTATAATTCGATTTTTCTTTAAAGAAATAAAATTAGTGGCCCCCTTCGTATAAATACCTGTAATATTTATTTATCTAATTTCCATAGATAACAAAGCACTGAGAAATTTTTGGAAAAATCGCCTTTTTGAATTTTTTTATTTTATCAATTTTTTAAAGGAACTCTATATATATTTTAATGCCGAGATTTTTCTCTTACTGAAAATCTAAGCTCTGTTGAAATATATTTAAAAAATGATTTTTATTGTTTTTGAAATTTTCTTTTATTCAAATTTCAACAATTTCTCTGTATATTTTGTTCCCATGTTTTTTAAAAATGTATAATTTTTTGTAAGTTGTAATTTAAGCGAAAAATTAGTGAGTTATTTTTACAGGGTGCTTCTAAATTCATGCTCGTATGAAGCCCCTCGCGAATTAATCTCGGTGCTCGGTCAATAATAATAGTCTCCACCACCTTGGTGTATAATATACTATTTTTTTTTTCTGCACCTATTGGTTTTGGGAAAAAACTTTAATAATAAAAAAATTGTCGAGCTGCTAATTGGGATTGTTCTAACTCTGTTATTTATAACAGTAGAGAATTTAAATAATATTAATTAACCACGCTCCATCCACATTTATGGAACAAAATATGAATATAAAAAAGGGTAATTAACATTATTCTCTCCATTAAGATAACTCTTGAGATATACGATATACTAGTACTGGCAGAATTAAAAACTTCATGGAGATCACAACTCTTTTTAATTTATTTCAATGCGTGATATTTAGACAGGATAATACCGTACACTATAATTCTAGATTTCACCACGACAGCGCTGATAGTTATGTTCCATGTAAAAAAGCAGTTAAACTTATATAAATATACTAAGGACAAATGTCCTGATATAGGTCAACTGTTTTCATAATTTTCACGACACCGGCACCGGTGTTTTTATTTTCCGATAATTTTATAGCCCAATTATGAATAAAGGACAATATCCTTCAAGGTTAGAGTGTATTTATTCCGGCTGTTCGAAAAATTGGCGTATATAATGGCGTGTCGAAGTAGACAAGGTAAAATCGGGACGTGAAACTTCACCTCTATAGTTTCAAGGAATTGAGGTCGATCCAAGATCTTAACTACATTAAATGAAATCGCGATAGGAGATTTAAAAACTCGTTTCGTTTGAGGATAATGGGAAAATAATGAGCTTATTTTTTTTTGATTGGTTTAGAAAGTTGTTTGAAAAAAGTGTATCGAAAGCAAGCAATTTCCGGCATAATACGGTCTTAAAACGACGTTTTTGTCAGATATCTCGAGAATTATGCCTTTTAGGGCAAAAGTTGTTCGTACCATTATTGTAGAGAATAAAATTTCGCACCATTTGTTTTCCATAAACTTTTTTTGTAAAACTTGCCGTTTACGATTTATTGCCTCTTTTAATTTTGCGGTTTTTCTATCTCGGCCGATAACTCTTAAAATATTGGATTGATCAATAAAATGCTTCTATCCATTTTTGAAGATTACTTTATTCTCTACAACTTTTGTCTGAAACTTTTTTTCCTAATTTCCATATTTTTTGAGATATAGGACGTTTTATGTAGAAATGTCGATGTTCGGTTACCGATTATTTTCTGTCTCTAACATCTTCAACGAGATTGTTGAGAATGTTGATGATTTTGACCAAAAAAATGAAAAGTTTATTGTAACATGTAACAGTAACATCCTTTGTGCTGAAAACACTGGAGAGGGTGGCTGATCGGTACATAAAGGAAAAGGTTGGGCTTAGGTATCCTTTGCACAACAACCAACATGCTTTTAGGTGTGGCAAGTCAACTGAAAGTGCCTTACACCAACTGGTAACCCAGGTGGAGAAGGCGCTGGAAAATGGCATGATCGCCCTGGGAGCTTTCTTGGATATACAAGGGGCGTTTGACAGCACCCCTGTAGGATCCATGTGTAGAGCTGCGGCAAATCATGGAATAGAGCCAATGATCACTCACTGGCTTGGGGCCATGTTGTGCAACCGTACAGTAGAGGCCACATGGAAAGACCATGTGGCAAAAGTAATCGTCGCTAGAGGATGTCCGCAAGGGGGTGTTCTCTCGCCCACATTGTGGAACATAGTCATTGACGAGCTAATAACCCTTTTAAACGGTGAGGGCTTTCTAACGATGATGATATCGTTGTCCTTGTTGTTGGAAGGCACATTACCGTTCTCAGGGACCTCATGCAAAGGGCTCTGAATAGGGTACATGAGTGGTGTAACGAGCACGGACTTGCAGTTAATTCTGCCAAGGCTGAGATAGTTGCTTTCACCAAAAAGAGAGGTATAAGACCTGAGGGTCTAAATCTTGATGGAGTACCACTGCCGGTGGTTGAACAGGTGAAGTATCTAGGAGTGATCCTTTGATAAATCACTGACATGGAAAGCTCATCTTGATAGTCGCCTAAGCAAGGTGACAAACACGTATTGGGCCTGTAGGAAAGCCATTGGTCCGAGGTGGGGACTGACCCCCAAAACGATCATACGGTTCTATAGAGTGATTATGCTGCCTATGCTCACATATGCGGCTCTGGTCTGGTGGCCGAGGGTAACCTTGGTCACGTCTAGATCGCAACTGGCACGCCTTCAAAGGGTGGTCAGTTTGGGGGCAACTGGCTGCACGAGGACTACACCAACTGTTGCGATGTAAGTGATTCTTGGTCTTCAGCCTCTACACCATGTGATCGAAGCTGAGGGGGGGAGGGCTTTCCTGCGCTTGAAACGGCTGGGATACGTGCGAAGAGGTGAAGAGTGCAAGCACGTCAAGAAGCTGGAAGATATTCCAGTTCTGGCTCGAGCGGCTGATGAATGCCTGCGTAAGTACTACTTCGCCTCCCCATACAGGGCCATGATCCGGGATAGAGAGTCCTGGGAAAAAGAGAGGAATACACAGCCTAATGGGACCGTCTGGTACACAGATGGCTCATGCTCCGGTGATAGAGCAGGGGCTGGAATTTACTCCAGGAACCCAAGAACACAAGTTTGTGTACCATTGGGTGATGGTGTATCTGCATATCAGGCCGAGATATATGCTATCTTGGAATGTGCGCAGATAAACCTAGACAGAGGTTATGTGGATCGACGCATAACCATATACTCCGACAGTCAGGCAGCAATTAAAGCCCTGAGTGGGTATACCAGCAACTCAGGACTTGCTAAACGAATGTCGAGAACGACTTGCTAATCTTGCAAGGCGGAACGTGGTGCGGCTAGAATGGATTCCAGCCCACTCTGGTTTTGAAGGCAACGAGATGGCGGATGCACTGGTTGCGGAAGGGGCGGCAGCTCCTTTCTGCGGCTCGGTTCCGATCCTGGGCCTAACAAAACAAAAAATACGCAAGGAGACGAAGAAGTGGCTGAGGAATCAGCACCTCGCTCATTGGAATTCTCTGCAGGGTCCTAGACAATCCAAACTTCTACTGAAGGGATGGACTGATGGACACGCCAGGGCAGCTACTGAACTACCAAGGAGTAGGCTAAGGAAGATAGTAGGACTCCTAACAGGGCACTGCTGTATGAGGAAACACCTCCACAACTTAGGAGTAGAGGAAAGTTCTCTATGTAGGGGATGCGGCATGACTGACGAAACGTCAGTCCATGTTCTCTTAGAGTGTCCACACTGGGCTGTACTACGCAGGCGAATCTTCGGAGTCCCTGTTATGGCCCCTGGAGACACAAGCAGACATCCATTGAAAAAGGTTGTGGCCTTTATTGAAGGGCTCGGCTTCATGGATGTCTAGGTAGCAGGAATGGCACAATGGGCCCGCTAGTGGCCTCAGTGCCGGAACCTTGGCTTGAGTTGTCCAGGACAAGGCTCGCCTGCACATTTAGTAGTAGTAGAGGCTTTACAGTTTTCTTTGTATTCCTTGGAAGAAGGTAACGAAGATGAAGATGAAACACCAACTGGATCAATTGGTTTTTGGCAGCCTCCAAATCGATCTGAAATTGGATGAAATTTTAAAGTTTAATGTTTTCTAAAAATAGATTTTGAATAAATTTTTCAAAAATACCCCCCCTTTCCGTTTTCCTTCTTTATTATGGAATCTGAACATAAACTTATTAATAATAATTGGTCTACATAAACAATCGGGATATTTTTTTTATTTATATCTTGAATTTGTACCTCCATACATACCTTGAAATTGTTGATCTTACGCCCAGTAGTGCAACATTGAACGTCCTATAAGGCTTAAACAAAAGTTGTAGAGAATAAAAATTGATTTTATTGATTAATTCGAGATAGAAGAACCGGTTAATTAAATGGGCCATAAATCGTGGACGGCAAGTTTTACAAAAAAAGTTTATGGGGAATAAAGTGTGCGAAATTCTATTGGTTACAATAATGGTCTCAATGACTTTAGCCTTAAAGTGCAAAGTTCTCGAAATATCGGCCAATAAGGTTTTTTCAAATTGGCGCCAGAAGCCTGAAGCGAGGATATGCTATAGTTATTAGGATGGGCCAAAAAAAAACTTTTTCTACGACAACCTCGATGAATGTTCATTTTGTAACCGTATCTTCAATCATAAACAAGCACAGTTTGTACAGATTTTAATTTTTACATCGGCTGCTAGGCAAGTTGCTAAGCAACAAATGCGAAATGGAATATTTCGTGTTGGGTTTAGGTTCACTCTAAAATCACGACGACTACGGCTTTCCGAATTATGACGTCCAGCGACAAATTGATGAAATGTCAGCAGATCGTTTCTGTCAAAGTTTTAGTAGGTAACGAGTAATTTCATAGTTGTTTTCTATGAATACATATTTATAGGCTTCTATTTCTGTGTATCTATTAGAAATAGCAATAAAAAAAATATTTACATATTTCTTCAATTCATATTTCAATTCTGATAGAAATCCCATTAGCGGGGAATTCGGAGTAATCAAATATTATCAGTTTACTTTTCTCAAAGTTTTTGCAATGTATGCATGTATTAAACGTGAACGATATGTAGAAAAAGTATAGTATTGTAATGTTTTCCTTATTTATTTATTTAAACAGTTTTTACCGTGCGATAAAATTATACACTCACTATGGCTAATTACTATTGATTTATTAAAGAAACACTTACACACTATAATAAACTTAATTTATATACACTCTACTTAATGTCTATTAATTTATCTACACTCGGTATGATAATTGTCCTAATTTATCTTCAACACTATTTATAGTCACTTTATGTTCACTACTGTATACTGAAACTGTTTACCGATTCACTGTATACTGAACAACTCCCCTACTCACTCGAAAACCCGCGTATATATAGTATCTCGAATCTCTAGAACTTACTTGAATTCACCACCTCTGCGTATACTTTATAAATCGAGAACATTCGCGATAAACCATTGTATGGCCTGGTACATTTCCAGAACAGTCTGGATATTACCTGCGAAAGAACCTTTCATAGTTTGCGACAGGACCGGCTTCAGAATCAGTGAGTTCGTAACAGTATGCATCTCGCAACAAAATGGCCATTTTGCACTCGTATGAATTTCATCCTCGTGCAAAATGGGCATCATTTTGTGCTCATTGCATAATATACTATTTTTGTCTTTAGTTACAATGAAAATATCGCCTGAGATGAAAATAAAGTTCTGGTAAATTTTGAGCCCTAAATATTAATGTTAAGAGGTGACTCATCGTATTTTTTATTTCCCATTTGAATAACATAGGATTTTTTTCTCTTTTTTTTTTGGATTTTTAATGCACTTGAACGAATTAATATCTCATGAAAATCAAGGAAGGAATTGTAGGAAATTTAACGATCTACTAAAATGGTTTAATATGATTTTTTGCTAAGCTGACTAGTTTAAAAGTTATTTGAGGTTAAAATCCAACCTTGAATCGTAAAGTATAACTTTGACCATTTCCTATAATTTATCACAAAATAATGATTCCAAAACATAAAATGTCACAGTTATTATGATCTTCATCGTTTTTATTTGATAAATTCGCAAAAGAAATTTCATGTAATTTAGCACGATTCAAATAAAAAGCGGTGAAAAGATATTTTGTGATAACGTAACTGGCAGCACTGTTGAGATTATAAATTTTATTATGTTGAATTATTGTTAATTGGTTATTTAAAGTCAAGTTATTACTATTTCTGTATTCTACCGCTAAAATCACTGTAGTTTTTGATCATTTTGTGATACATTATAAGAAATAGTAAAAATTATCCTTCACGATGTAAGGTGGGACTTTAACCTCGAATAACTTCTAAACGAGTCAACTTAGCGAAAAATCATCTTAGTTCATTTCTGTAGATCGTTAAATTTACTACAATAATATGTTTTATTTTTCACGAGACAATCATTCGTTCAAGTGCATTAAAAATCCAAACAAAACAAAAAAATCCTATGTTATTTAAATGGGAAATAAAAAAATACGATGAGTACCTCTTAACATTAATATTTAGGGCCTAAAATTAACCAGAATTTTTTTTCGTCATCTGACAATATTTTCATGGTAACTAAGAAATAAAAAGTTTTTTTTGCCCCACCCTGATATGGTAACTGGTAACCACTAAATAAATCTGTAATTAAAAAAATATCAAAGTATTTATCAACATTTTGAAAGGAAAAACCATTTTTAACAGAAAGTTTTCCAGAAAATTTGCTATTGTCATGGAATTTTTCAATCGTCAAAGTAATTGAGGTTAAACTTGACCTGAAATTCACGCTTTCGTATATAGCATGCAATCACAGATTAATACGGTAAATTTAACAAATATTTATAGATTTTTTTTGTATTAAATCTTTCAAGGTTTCCAGATTACCCATTTTTGTAACACTTAAATATCAAATATTATGATAATATGCCAATCAATATACAAAAATGAGAAAATTAATTTTTTTAAATATATTTTTAATATAATTATTTTAAGCCTGTACTCATTATTTTTTTTTGTGACATCCTTTATTTTGAAATTAATTACAAACTTGTGATAGTGCCCGATCACACAAAGATTAATTATAAATTTGTGACAAAAAAGATTAGACAAAACTAGAAGATAAAACACGAAAAAAAGAAAAAATGTGATCTCGTTAACTAGGAGATTTTCAAAAGCCGATAAAAAAGAATAAATCGTCCTTGTTCCATGTACGAGATCCTTAAAAAAAGGGAAGAAATGTACCGTTGCCGTAAGCTTAGGCACACCTGTCCAAGCTCTAAGTTACAATTTTCTTTGAAACTTACATTTAGCTTCTATTAGTTGCTATACAGGGTGTTTTCAAATGACACTTACAACGTTTGCATGTAGATACCTATCGCAAAATTAGACAAAATGATATAACGATTGAGGGATCCTGCTTATTTACTTATCGAAATACGGGGTGCTGAAGTTATGAAAAATTAAATGTTTTAATATGACAACTTTAAGATGGATGGATAAATTGATGTGACATTTGGCAGGTTGTTTTTAAACGTAACAGGGCATATTTTGAAGGGAAAACATGTTTCAATTCTTGATTCAGTGGTGTACATTTGGAAGAATATGTCACATTTCCCCTCCCATTTTCACGCCACTGGCATTTGAAGTTTAGGTACTGCTTTAGACGAAGCGTTCTAAAACTTTGGCGTTAACTTAACATGGTAGTTAATTACGATATTTCTGACAACCCTCGTAAATAATAATGTTTCTCCACTTACTTTTACCTTTAACCTCGTATACCTACTGCTCAAAAATGTTTCATTGTTCTGTTTCAAATTTTGGAACATGCTGAAGAATACATAGTTTTTCATAAAACTAACAATTAAAAATTTTCCCATACCGGGACACTCTGTATATATTTAATATCTTGTTTCAACAAACTTTTTTTTTATAAATTATCGTCAAATTACGTATTCAACTGAAAAAAAATCATCGCGATATCTATCATCGATATTGGTAGTAACTTTTTAATGAAACTTTGGAGAACCATCGAAAATTTTCCTCGTGATTGTAGCTGGAGGTCATTTGGTCACACGATGGAGAGTCCCTCCTCTTTCACCTTTCATAATGCACAGATACGGACTTTTAGCCAATGAACAAACAAAATTTGGATATTTTACTTAGATTATTTCCTTCCTATTAATTTTGACCAATCGCTATCAAGAATTGGTATGTCAAATATAAATTTTAAGTGGATAAATTACTTAACAACTGTCAACTTAGCTGTCAGCAGTTTTTCCGGAAAAAAAATCATCGAATAAATTTCATGCAAGTTTGACAAGTTTGTAATTTAAAATGAATTTGAAGTAATTACCTTTCCTAGCTTGAAAGTTATATTGTTCTTATTATTTAAATAAAAAAACTGTATTAAAATAAAATGTTTATTTAACTCAGGAAATAATCTTACCAAATATCCCTTGTGCATCTAATTGGAACACTCGTTTCTAAGAAACTCGTTTTTCCGAATTTTTCCGGAAAAATTAAATGCACTAGGGATATTACCACCGAAAAAAATTTTATTAGCAAATAATGAACTGGTTTCCATCCGTTTTCAACAGTTAACTTTTCTGGGGCTCTACAAGACAGCCTCACAAAACTAGGTCTTCACAAAAAGACATATTATATCGATCGGCAGAAAGCTGCAATTTTTAATACTTATCACACTCTCTGTAAATTTCTAAAGATGAGAGTGTATCCTTGAGATGATGATTATAATAATGATCCTCACACCTTATTCCGCTCGGTCAACAATAAGTCTTCACCACCTTTGTGTATAATATACTAATTTTCCACTACTATAGCTGTGAAGTTGACAATAATTGATTCTTATAGCCAACTGAGAAGTTGATTTCTCTATTAGTGGTTAATAATTTTTTCTATTATTAACCTAGGTCAATAATAAACAACAAACATCTAGGGATAGTAGTTCAACAAAAACTTGTGCAACATAATTTTGTATACCTAGGAGATTGTCTTTAACATATTTGCTGCTTGAAATTACCTACCTAGATAAAATTATTTGAATCAAAATGCCATTAGTTTAAAATTCGCGCTAAACCAAAAATGACTGATGACATATAACGAGCAGGGACGTATATAAGGGTAGGGGGTTTGGGGATTCAAACCTTCCACATAGAAAATACAATAAAGGTATAATAATTTTTTATTAGCATACTGCCGCAATATGAGTATTCATCGGGATGTGGCAATAGAAATAGATTCCTCAACAATTATTCTGAATAATTTAGCTGAAGAGGTTAAATTTACTTTTGTGAGATTGATTTTCTGTTTTAATAAAAGCTTCAATTTTCAATCATCTATCACTTTTTAAAATAGGTGCTCCCAAATTAATATACATCAGGTAACATCTCGGCCGGTATAGGAATGCGGCGAAGTACTTAGAAGACTGACGACTCGGAACAGTGTAACACTGGAGTGGGTCCCAGGTCACAAAGGAATCACTGGCAATGAAGAAGCTGACGTACTTGCAAGAGCAGGATCGTCAACACTGATGAACGGACCCGAACCATCTGTGGGCATCCCCAAATGCTCCACTAGGTCATGGTTAAAAGTGTGGGTAAAAGAACAATCCATAAAACTCTGGAAGAATACGCCCAGGCAAAGACATGGGAAGAAATTTATGAAAGAACCATCAGAAAAAGTAGCAAAAGAACTGCTCTCAATGAGCAGGAACAAACTACGCACCATAACGGGGCTTCTTACGGGACACTTTCCCACAAAGGAGCACCTGAACAAAATAGGGCTGTATAACCGACACCTCACATGCAGGAGATGCAAAAAAGGACACTGAAACAGCTCTGCACATATTATGCAACTGAGAGACGCTGGACCACAGGAGGCAAAAACTAAATGGAAGACCCAAAATGACTCCAGAAGACTTCTACAACCAGTAAAACACCTGTATGAGCTAATACAGGAAACGGATTGGCTGAATAGGCTGTAGTCAGAATGTTAGTAGAATCCACAATAAGCCCAGGAGGCTGAGGTGGTACCGGCGAAGGGACGGCTCCTTGAAAAAAATATATACCGGGTGGTGAATGGTCGGACGCACCATAGGAAATCCAATGGAAAATCATAAACTCTTTTAAATTCCTGCTTCCCAAATCATTTTAGGTGAAAACTCAATAGGAACTTTTCTTTAAAGAATTAAATACTGCATCAGATGAGACTATTAAAAATATTTTTCAGCTTTTGGTAGTTGAAAAAATTGACCAATTTATTTACCATTCTTGTACAGCATCAAGACAGCAATGATATGTCAGGATGACGTTACCTTTAAAAGCTATTATCAAGATTGTCATTCTATTATTCAATTAGTGACAACAATAAACGTAAAAAATGTCGTACACCGTTTCAGAACGAGTAGAAATTGTAAAAATGTTTTATTCCGGCAATAGTACGCGCACGGTAAGTGCTTTATTTAGCGCGAA
>CAJUYI010004855.1:0-17199 GCA_910591695.1 Galerucella pusilla
AAATTACCTTTTGAAATTTCGTGACGTCATCTTTGGGGACCAAATTATTTTTCAAGATGGTGCATATCAGTATTTTGTGATTTTATGCTCAGTAAATGATCCTAAACCTTATAAACAAAAAAAAATGGATTTAGTGCGAGGTTAAATTATATATTTACCGGCCTATATGTAGCAAAAATAATAATAACCTTGAACGATCAACCAAACAATCTCGATAAGTACCGTATCGCGGATATACTTGATATAGAAAACGGAACTGTTACAATACTATTTTAATATAAGTCAAAATCTACGGTAGGTATAACAGGATACTGTCTGATGTATGGTAATTAAAAATTGATATGTAAAATGTATTGCAAAATTAACGATTTATAGTTATAAAAAATATATTATAACCGATTAAAATCAAGATGGTTATTACAAAATTTTGATTGTATTGATTATGAATTCGTTTTAACATAGAAAAAAACAGGATAATTACAGTCGACGTTTCTTTATTCGTCTCTGTACGAATTTTTTACAATCTCAATTAAATATCTAGTCTCCACCATCTTATGGATTTGTGTGTGACTGCCATTTTGTCTGGTTTATGTCTAGATTTAACGAAGAGCGTTAAGACGGAAAAAATGTAACCTTAGTTTTGATAAAACTGTAAAAATGTTGTAGCTCCTCTTGATCTATCAGATACAGTACAAGTAATCGAGCAAAGTGGTGAGTGGGTCTATAAGGCCTCCACTGCGACTCGCAAGAGTCTATTGTTGCTCACACCTATTCAGATTTTTCCAAACAAATTCAGCTTCTTAAGTCACCAAATATGGAATAGTATCCTAATTTCCTAATATGGAATGCCTTCATTTCTCCAAGACTATAAGTATGAAACGCAACACTCGACCATCTTCTGGTTCATTCGGTCTACTAACTATCGCACCCACACCATCGAGTCAGTTGCGCGAATGCGTCACGTGTGGCAGGCGTGTTTTGTTTTGTTGTCGTGCAGAAAATTTTAAAGGTAAGTTATAAACGAGTATTACCAGCTGTTATGTTTTGTTTACGTAAGTGTTAAATACTATTTAGTATATCGGTAAGTATTATGTTTATTTCACCATTTTGTGATCTTTTGTCATTAAAATATTTAGAAGAGTTTGAAATAGTATAAAAATCCAAATATGGACAGTTGTCGGTGTCTAATTATGGAATATTAAATTCATTGCTTGATGTTTGGGCTCTGAGCACATTATAATTGTGCTGGTCCAGAGTTTGATACTTGGATCTGTGACTTTTGCAAGTAATTATGTAACTTCTTTCATTTATCACAATATATTATATTTATTTAATTGATCTCCAAGATATTAATGTCCATCTTTGTTATTGTTATGTTGATTTATGATTATATTCCATATATGGATACCTATTCCATATTTTGTTACTCATTTGTTATTTTGTTTTTTGTGTTAGATTTTAATTTGATAACTAATAAATTTGATTAAAGGCTGTTAATTACTACATATAAATGTATGACTGATTAGTAAAAACATTAAACTGGTTTAATTTATAGGAAGTTTTTTTTTATATCCCAAAAACAAAATGGTATTCCATATTTGGTGACTTTCCTCTAATACTATCTATATCTGTAGAGTAGGAAGGGTGAGTATAGCACAGCACTTAGGCCACATGTGACATCTTCCCGAGGAGTTGTCCTCGTAGGTCATCGTCCATCTTGTCCTTCCCAGGAACGTGGACAGGTCACTAGGAGACATCTCCTTTATATCGGCAGGTGTAGGCCAAGACTCACCGGACACACACTCTCTTATTGACGATAACTCCAGACACTCGCATAAGACATGCCTGGCAGTTTCATCTTCCTGTTCACACATCCTGCATATGGGTGTGTCCACTAGCCCTATAGTGTGGAGGTGTTTCCTTAGTTGACAGTGGCCAGTCAGAAATCCTACTGTTAAATGTAGGTTTTTCCTGGTCATCGCCAAATATTTCTTCGGCGCCAGCTTCCCAGGGTTGCCCAGGGTGATCCTGGTAAGACTGTATCCTTTGATTCCATCCCATCTCTTAAGGCAGGGGTCGGCAACCCTGTGCTATAGCAGGGCCACATATGTTGCCAGAGTATCAGTGCGGGCCGCACTTATTTTGATATTTATATGTTCGGGCATGTATTTTTAATATTTGAAATAAAACGCATATATATTCATACAATCATGTCTTTTTTAATTGAATTTCTATACTGACATAAAAGTAAGAACTAGTGAGATTTTTGCGGCTGCATTTGACTTGCAAGTTTTTGAATTTCTGCTTTCATTTTAGTAGTGGACACGCGCAGTATCGCGTCTAAATGTTCATCCCTTAACCGCGAACAATTCTTATTTCTGCGGTAGTTGAGAATTGAAAAAGTCTGCTCACACAAATATGTACTACCAAACATAGTTATTATCTGCTGAGCAAACTTTTTCAATTCTTTGAAGTTTTCAGAACTCATACCTCCGTAGAACTGTATCAAGTCAGTGCTTTCCTTAAATGCCGTTTTAAGTGTGCTATTACTTTGCAAATCTACTATGTTCATTTGCAAATTTCTTGGGACCTCACTAATATTAATTGCAAAAGGGTTTTGGAATATATCCATGTTAAAGGAGCTCTTTTTAAAGTCGGTGAATCGATTTACAAACTCAGTTTGTAGTTGTGTTAACACGTTTCTCACATAAACAAGCAGTAAATAAAATAAAACAAATTGCTCGCGAGTGCATACAACGTACTTACCTCATACGTCGTGCGTGAGCATATGAGACGTGAGTTTCCGGCGAATTTCCACAACCGAATGAGGCGAGAGCTGCGCGCGGCTGTGATTTTAACTAAAGCCGGTCGCTTTGAACTTTTTCGCCGCCGCACACCTACGTCTAATCAAAGACTGCCGCCGCCTATTGTCTCAAAGGAGCCGCCGACGGCCACGTGCGGCGGATAAACGCAAAAGAAATTGCCAAGAATTGAATAAGTACAGCAAATATTTATTTTCGGTAGAAACAATACATAACATCACAGTCTTGATAAACAGTTCTCAAGAAATGGAATAGGTACATTTTTATCACCCCGCGTGGGAGCGAGCTTTCAAGAATACTCTCATGGCCCAGCAGCATGTCCGTATAAATTCTAGTGAATTTACATGGCCTTTTGCTTTGGTATTTTTTTCTTACGGACCTCAGGCTTGCGGGCCGTACCGAGATAGTCCATGGGCCGCCGGTTTCCGACCCCTGTCTTAAGGGATTGAGCATGGGTGTAACGTTTGGCTAGTTCCGCAATTGTCGAAGTCGTTAGGCCATAGGTGTCACTGGGTCCTAAAATTTTTAGCCCAGCCGCTTCTCTGGCTAAAGAATCGGCAATACGATTACCTTTACTCCTATCGTGCCCTTTAACCCATCTCAGGATAATATTGTTATCTGCCGAGGCGCTAGCTAAATCTAGTACTAGCCCCGATATAACACGTTGTCTGTTCAAGGCTAATAGGGCTTGTCTAGGATCAGTGCAGATTGTTATGTTTTTGCCAGAAATTCCTTTTCTGGTTAGTTCTTTTGTGGCAATTGAGATACCAAGGTATAATACCATTTTCTAATAAATCTAAATACGCTGGACCATTTTAGTTTGCATCAATGAAAAAGAAACCAATTATTTTTTCGCTAATTATTCAGTTTTTATCGATATTTGGTGTGGGATTCACGCATCCAACGAGATTGTTACGTGACTAATATCTACAATTAAGCTGATTTACGTTTCCATTACTAAAAGAAGAGGCTTAAGAATTTAGGTCGTTTTGATTATAACATTTTTCCATATCGGTCTCAAAGCAATATCCTCAAGTTAGAATAAAAAAATGTCACCTAGAGTGGCTGTAGCTCCTGTATTATAACGAAACAATATCAAAATAATAAAGTGTCATTTGCGGCAAAGTGGACAGAGGGTTAAAAAAAGTCCATGATGAATGGTTGGTCCTAATGGGTTTATCCGTCCTGTCGCGGAGGAAAAACCATTCAGTGGTTTAGCCCACACATCTAAAATTATTTTTTTCAATTTATATCACGAGGTCGCTTATGGAGTGAAAGGATATTGTGGAGTAGCGTTATCAAAAGCTGGGCAGGTAAATCATCATTCGGTGTTTGAATATCATTATTAATAACTAGCAGCTCGTCTTGGGTCTTTACAGAAAATATGAGGAATATTTATTCAAATTATGTGGTGTGAAATAGTAAAATAATGTGCATGAAATGCTTAAAGCTTCTAACTTATTTATACAGAGTTCGGCAAAAGTCCGGGACCGGACAAATATCGCAGAAAATATAAATTTTTCGGGAATTCTTTTTATACCACACATTTTACTCCAACTTAAACTATAATTTGAAAATATTTTGAAATATACAGGGTGTTCCAATAAAGTGTGGCGTATTAAAGTTATATTTTTTCTTATAGAACCCCCTATATTTTATTGCATTTTCTGATTGCCCCTAAAAAATAAAAGGCTCCCGTATAATGATCTAATAATGAATCTGAAAATTCTGAACACCCTGTAAAGACATATTTAGTACTCAATCGTGGTATACATTCAACGAATGTCCAACTATTTAGATGTTAGAGAAAATTGGCCAGAATTTGTTATATCAATGAGTTATTAATTTTTTTCGAAATGCTCACATTTTTAAAAAAGTCAGCATAACTCGGAACCCTCTGTATTTAGGTATAGGGAACCATTATAAAGGAGCCTTTTATTTTTTAGTAGCAATCAGAAAATGCAATAAAATATAGGGTGTTTCATGAGAAAAAATATAACTTTGATACGCCACACTTTATATTTTCAAATTGGAGTAAAATTCGTGGTGTAAAAAGATTTTCCAAAAAATTTATATTTTCTTCGATATTTGTCTGGTCCCGGACTTATGCCGAACTCTGTATAAGGATTAATCCGGTATTTGTGTAGATAGCTTCTACATAACCTCCAACAAATATGAGAGAATTACTATACCTTTCTCGCCAGATATTCTTTATCTTTTATCAGGAACTTCATTAATGAAATTATTGAGTTTTTGTGCTGTAAAACTTTTTTTTGCATACCTCACCAGTAAACTAATCACATGAACCACAAAAATAGGGCAGAAAGTTTTGTTTGGCAGCCCAGGGGCGGAACATTCATAACCCCACGATGTCAAAGCTTCTTCTTATAGTTTTTTAATCGGTAGTTGTGTATCACACATGCAGGAAAAGCTTTAGCTGCCCTTAACTATCTAATAGTCTTAGGCTGCTCATTTTCTTCCTTGTAACACAATACAGGGTGATTCATTAAGAATGTCCAATCTCCGAACTGTAGATTCTAGACCTCAAATGATCATTCTGCTCAACATGCCTTATGCAAATATTGCTAGTTTCAGAGTTTAAATTTAAATTTTGATTTTCGCAATATTTTTTTATGTTTTCACAATTTCTCTTTGAGCATTTGCTTCGAAGTTTTTTATTTTTGTTTACAAATTTGTTATTGTTACATATTTAAGGAATAATAAAATTTTTTATGAAAAAATTAAAATTTATTGAACTTTTTAGGAGCAAATAATTCGATAACCGATTGAGTTACACGAATCAAAGAAGAGTAACTTTTTTTGTAGAATTTAACGCTTTTCAATATTTTTTTTTATTATTTTAGTTTTAAGTTTAGCCCAAAAAAAGTTTACTTTGATTTAATCAACACAAACAAGTGTAACTAGCGCCCTCTATTAGCAATGTTAAATTAGAGAGCAAATTATGATTCCTCAGAAACTAGCAATATTTGCATAAGGCATGTTGAGCAGAATCATCATATTTTGAGGTCTAGAATCTACAGTTCAGAGATTGGACATTCTTAATGAATCACCCGGATACCTTGAACATTTTTGTGTATACCTTTATATTTGTCTTGGGGGATAAATTCTGCATTAGCCAATTGTCTTATTTCTGGAGAAAGCAGTTGAATAATTAACATATAACCTAATAGAAGTAGATACACTTATTTAACCATCAATTTTCTCTATACCTAGCGCTGGAGAATAATAATAATTTTAATAAATAATAAAAATGTATAATGGTGACCCTGTCGACGATATTATGACAACATGTGAACGGGAGATTGTATTAATGGTAATTTGTGGTCGATTTAACACCTGTTCACGTTTATATAGAGTGTAATGCGATAGCCTAAAACCTTTGTTTCAACCGGAAGAGGTCTGATTTTGACGTGGAGTAGGCGACACTATGTAAAGCCCTCCACGATTCGGTTTCGATGGAATTTCATGGTTAAAATTAGTGATCTGCCGTAAAAACTTCGATTTGATGGTTTGAAAATGAGAACTGAATTTCTGTTGATGGAAATCTTGTAATTTGTGAAACTTTACGAGTAATATATACACAACCAAACTCATATGGAATCACTCAGTATTTGTGACTAAAATATTTTGTAGGTAAAAAACTGGGTATGCTAGTCGAAGTTAAGGTTTTTTGCTGTTAATGAGCACGATAACAAAAAATAAACGACTGCACATTAATTATAATCTTTCAAATTTTGTGTTCAGTAGTAAAATCATGTTACTCCTGTAATTTTATTTCGGTCCAAAGAAGATAATAGCAGGTGCGAAAAATTGTTGCTCTCATTGAATAAGGAATGCCCCAAAGAGACGTAGCAGAGGTAGTAGGCGTTCCCAGGGTGTTGTATCAAAAACGAATGTAAGGTATTTGGAACTTGGAACTCTCAAAAATAGGCCTAGACAAAGTCGTCAAAGAGTTACAACTGAACAACAGGACCGCTTTGTGTGCCAAATTGCTGGAAGAAATCCAAATGTTTCTCATCCAGGGCTGAAAGGACAACTAGAAGCTACAGGTGTAAATGTTTCAGTTGAAACTATACGAAGAAGACTTTGTGTTCGAGGGTTGTACAGCAGGAGACAGCTACGGGTTCCAGAGTTGTCCAGGCATAACAAAACTGACCGGCTAAATTGGTGCCGTCAACACCAAAACTGGACAATTGAAAATTGGAAAAATGTTATTTTTTCAGATGAGACCAGAATTGGCCTTAGATCAGATCATCGTCGAATTCGGGTTCTCAGAGCTCCAGGAAAGCAAGCTAGACTTCAGACTACCAGATCTATCCCAAAATATGAAGGAGAAATAGTAATATTTTGGGGAGGTATTATAAGAGAAACAAAAACTCCTTTGCCGCCTTTCCAACAAACTTTAACCGGACGAAGGTATGTTGATTTGGTGTTAGAACCGGTAGTTAGGCTTTGGCGAGGTGCAGTTGGGGATAATTTTATCTTCATGCAAGATAATGCTAGCAGAGTGGCTCGAGAATTTCTTGAAACGGAATGTGTCACCATTTTGGACTGGCCTGCATGTTCACCGGACTTAAATCCAATTGAAGGCTTGTGGGACCAGCTTAAAAGAAGAATTAGAGCTCGTCGGAACTCTCCAGGAAATATCGCACAGCTCATTCAAGCAGCATAAGGAGAATGGGAAAACATACCGCAAGAAAATGTTGACAATTTAATCAGAAGCATTCCAGCGCGAATTGAAGATTGCATAAGGGCTAGAGGTGGCAATAATATTTTTTCTAGTTAATTCAAATCTAATTAATTTTCAGAAACCAAAAAAGAAACCATTAGGTTTGTTTTGTAAATTATAGTTAATTCTTTAATCCGTATGTTAAAATTTTTTTATTAAAATATTGGTAAAATAATGAATTTTATTTCTAAATAAATTATTTTCATATATTCCATGCATAATACAAAATATTAGGTGATTCTATATATGTTTGGTTGTGTGTACTTGCTGTCTCACGACGAGTTAAAACTATTTGTACCACCCAGTTTTTTCTATTTTAATGCATTCAGGGGTCAAAAATAAGGCAAATTCATATATACTTTCCTATACCTAAACCTTACCGTTATCCAGATATTGAATTTTAAGAGATGCAGGATATCTTACTGCAAATTAAGCACATATCTATGCTCTTGTAACAACTTTGCCATATTTACCATTTATTAAAAGCAAATTTACATAATCTTTTTTATTTCTTAGTGCTTGTATCAAAGTGTCAAAATAAAATTTAGATCACACCTGCATCTTTCAAAATTTACAGAAAACATTCAATATCTGGATAACGGTAGGGTTTAGGTATGGGAAAGTATACATATGAATTTGCCATATTTTCTACCCCTGAATGCATCAAAATGAAAAAAAACCGGGTGGTTCCATTTAAAAAAATAAAGAAATTTGATATTTATGAAGTTAAACTTTTTATACACACCCTGTATAACATGAAAAAATTTTCAGCATAAATTCAAATACGTCTGACCTTGCTAAAAGCAATCGAACAGAAACCATTTCCATATCTTTAAGGGTATCCTCGTAAAAAAATAATCTGCAAAAATAGTCTGCAACGGTCAAATTTTTTTCAAAAATATCAATAACTCAAACAGTATGCATTTTTCGAAAAACTATACTAAAATTTTACGTAGGTTTCAAAAATGTATTAATATACAGGGTGTTCTATTCAAAATAACAAAGTTTCAGCCAACTTTGAAAATATTTTAGTTGAAAAAATCGTATCCGAAAACTCAAACGTAGAAATTTTCATGATTTTACTATAAGTATTTTGCCATATACAGATACTTTTAACACAGTATAGAATCGAACCAGTAGTATAACTCTTATAAATTTCATTCACAAATTGCCAGAGCTTTTGATGACCTTGAACCGATCGCTTTACGATTCATTTTACCATAGGCGTAGGTGGCATAAGTTTTAAAATGAGGAACGTGTTAAATGTTTTTTCTTAAATATTGTAGAACAGTTCACTGATGAGTGAATAAAACAATAGTCTTATACAAAATATTTATTGGTTTTTCCATATTACAATTTTCATTTTGTTATGATTTTCAAAATTTCTATTGACAAATTTTAATGTGTAATATAGTCGTACCCTGAAGAAAAGTTTTATTAAATATTTTATTGGAAAATCAACACAAGGATGTACAAACTCTGTTGTTTGACTAATATTTATAAGTGATTCAACAATATTATATTCCATAGCAACTTTCTCAAAATTCATTTGGAATAATGTTTCTAATAATGAGATGTATTGTACAAAATTTTCATGCGGCATATTCAAGTTTCCAAAAGTATCCTTATTCTTATTTTCATAAGCTCTAGGTAACAGTATAAAGTATTTTTGTAACAGTATATAAAGTATTTTGGGCATCAAGTCAGGCCTATCGCATTCTTCGAGCCAAACTTTAGCTCTGGAACAAAAACAACAAATTAAATCAATGCATGAAACTAAGGCTCATAAGTGTAATATGAAGATCAAATAATAAAGTATTATACTTTTCGTATGAAAATACAAACAGTTTCTCACCTTTCTAAATCCTTTGGAAAACGGTAAAATTTTTCATCACAATGAATTATAATATTTATTGTTACATCCACGAACTACACACACACTACCCGTTCTCTTCTTTTTAAAAAAATTCTTATAAACTATAAAAATAATAACGAAAAGCCGTAAAAATGTAAGCTGTAATAACTAATTTTATTCCCAAATTCACCACTTGCACTTTGGTTGGATCGCAGCACAGCACTGGTCGCCGGATGAGATACTCATCCGAACGACGGTCACAGAGAGCTCAGCAGTGTGACGTCACGAGATAACATACTGGTTCGTTCCTATACTGTGCTTTTAATTCGTCGTGGGACTCCCTGTATAGGACACTAATTGGACCGGAGGGATTCTTAGTTGTTATAATGGTTGTAGGTGCTTCACTAACTTTTTCCATTCTGTGTAGATGTTTCCTCAGGGTGCAGTATCCAGTCACCAGGTCAGTAACTGTCTTCATATTTCTGAGAGTTCCTTGTCCACTTTGTTCAGTAAACTCTTTGTAAGGAGGTGCCTTTGGGTCGACATCCATTTAGGTTGGTGTTTCCTATCTAGCCAGATCGTTGGCTTTATCACAGTTGTGTAAAGCCAGTGAACCACCTCATGTCGTATTCCCCAAGTTTTGCCCACAACTCTTCTGCATTGCTATGGTAGTAATTTTTTCCAGATTTTTTCCAATTCAGTTTGAAATCAAGGGTCACTCCCAGATATTTATCTACTTTGCAAATTTCTAGTTCTTCTTAGAGCATCAGTATTCTACCCTGCAGGAGAACCATTCCTCCAAAATTCGTAGTGCTTCTTGCAGAACCTATTGTTGGATACCGCTTTTTGGCGTTTGCATACCACCGTGTATTACCAATATCTTTTTCTTGTGTAATATTTACTCCGTTTCGCTCGATTGTTTTCAAGCAGTTCCACAGGAACTACGCTATCACCAAGTATAAAGTTTTAAAATTGAGTGGCAAATTTGCAAATCGGAAAAAAGTACAGCAATAACCTTGACAATGGAAAAAAATGGAGATACTAAAAATTAACGCGAAAAAGTAATGAGAAATATGAACCATGAAAAATCACGTTAAAGTTGTAAATGATATTTTATTATCATGGGTCATGCATCAGTGAAGATGCTATGCCACAAAGGGGATTGGAGATCGGGGAAGATTCTCTTAATGTTTATATGCCTAAGGTACTGATAGGGTAACTAAATTTTTTTATTGTTTTCTATTTTAGCTTAACGTGCCTCGACAGCATTGGTCATTGGCACAGAAAAAATAGATACAAATATTTACATAAAATTATTACAAATTTTAAATTAGATTTTACGGTATACAGGGTGGTCCTTAAGTAATTGTACATAGAAGTACAGTACAATCTCCACTCCAAAAATTTCACGTTCAACACCCTGTATCTCTATTAATATTAACATTTTATTAATGCTTGTTGGTTTAAATCGCAATATTTTGAAGTGAAGATTGTACTGTACTTCTATGTACAATTACTTACGGACCACCCTGTAGATTAGTAGCTTTCAGGAACTGTAAGAATTTCTTGATTTCGGTAGGGCAGTGGAGCATTTCCTTGAGGTTAGGCCTTAGATCAAGTTGTTGATATGTAGCAGAAAATTGCAGTCCGTCAGTGTGGTCACAATATCATTACAGCTAAAACAAACGGGACGACTTCCTGAAGTCATCAGATATCCGTGTGTGAGTTTGGTATGACTGATTCGGATTCTTCTGATTATAGTAGCCTCTCTCCGGGTTAAGAAGTTAAGGGAGAGAGGAGAAGTGAATGGATGGATATCATGCTGTCGTGCTATTGCGCCACAGGTGTCGCCAAGAATCTTGTGTAACGTTTTTGAAGTGGATCTTTAGGTCGGTTGCGAGCTGGACAATGTGTGTTGGGTTGTTATTAGTGGTAGTTTCTTTCGCGTGGCGGTCCGCAGTTTCGTTACCATCAATTCCGATGTGAGATGGAAGCCAGATGAGAGAGACTGTTATATCTTGAGCAACGAGAGACTAAAATTGCTGTGGCGTGGTGCACTAAAAAGTAATTTTATATTTTTCAACTTTCCGTATCTATGGACAATCAAAATACAATGTAGAGCCAAAAGACTATGAGATATGAGATTATGTACCGAAATTAATGCCTAATAAAATACTATATTCTAGTGGTCGCTAGGTGGTAGTAATTTGAACAAATTTTCTGTTTTCTACTTTACTTGGGAACCTTTTGCTGAATTTTTTGATCATTTAAAAATACGTAACACCTTACACAAATAGCGAAGCATACGATATGTCAAAAGTGTATTTAGAATGTATTTTTTGCTTGTGAAGAGCAAAACCTGGTGGTTCTCTAGTTTCTTATAGTGCGACTTATTATTTTTGGGTTGTTGTTGAATGATTGTTAACAACTGTATTATAGTAGGTACAGTATCCTTAACCTATAATTAATTTAATACGTTACACAACCCGTCGTACAACTCGACGTAATTAATTTTTATAGATTGACATTGCAATTTTTTTCTTTAACAATTGAAATGATTATATTTTAGTACAGTTTGCACTAATCTCTTATTCTCAAGGTTTTTTAGTTTTTAAACTTAAGAGTATACAGGGTTGTACATAATAATCGATCAAAAATAAATAGTTGTACTTTAAACATTAGTTAATGTTAATGATATACAAAAAAAATATCAACTTCTGAAAGCACGTGGAAAAATCAGCTAATTAGATTTTTTTTATCAATTTCCACACCCAAATTAAACACGTCGAAAGAATGAATTATAGTAATATATCCCTTTTTAAGAGAAAATCAACAAAAACAACATGTGTGTGTATACGACACTCAAGCTAAACATTTAATAAGAATGATACAATTTAATTTGGTAATTAACCTTGATATATATTTAAATATTTATAAATAAACTTTTCTTAAATAAACATACACGTTCACCTATTGCAATAATGTACTATTCCACAATACTTCCTCATACCATTAAATAAAGTGATTTCAGGTAAAAATATGCATAGATCTAGGTAACTCAGTATTTGTAAATAATGTGGATTTTTTTTCTCTATGTTATGTTTACAAAGACCGTATAAAAACCCCAGTCTACCGAATACGTCAAAATTAACTCCTTAAAAACATTTTTTTCTACAACTACTATGCAAAACACGCAGGCCTTTTCTTAATTCTTTTGATAGCCGTTGGAAAAGTAATGGGAAAAGTACACGCTATGGCACTTTTCGCACCGAAATATCAAACAAAGCTACCTATGACCTGTCAACTTATTTTGACAATTCAACCTAATAGTGAATTTCTTATTTGTGTACAATTTTTAAATTAAAACCAAAAGTACCAAAAGTAAACTATTTATTTCATTATTAGTTTTAATTAATTATAAAAACAATTTAAGGAATTATGAACCAAGATCAAAATAACTTATCTTTTGAGTTGTCCAATCCGGACATTGAAAATACTCCTCCATATATTATTGAAAAGGCTAGAACTGCAACCGAAAATTTGTTACCTGAGGTTTCAATACAAATTTGTTCAAATTTTACAATTTTTTTTTCAACCTCCGATCGCATGGTACGAAGGCCAGACATGCTCGAGGAAACTAGTGTGCGTAGTAGGCGACTGCGCATCTCCTCTTCAATACATTCTGTCACTGTCGAGACCAACACGCAATTTTATGTTGAGCTGCAGTCAGGTAAACATGGCTGTCACTATTGATTCTCCCGCCAAGGATGAATTGCGAAGTGTTATTCGTTTCTTGTAAGCAGAAGGTAACAGTGCTGAAAAAATGCATCGCTCGAGTGTATGGAGGAAGCTTCATGAGTGATGGTGTTGTTCGACAATGGTGTCGAAAGTTTAAAGATGGAGAAACTGATGTTCATGATGAAGGGGGTCAAGGACGCAAGTCTGTGGCTACAGACGACCTTGTTCATTGAATTGACCCAGTGATTGAAAAATCGAAGGTTCACCAAAAGTGTACCTTCGAAATTATCGGTGGAATTTCCAAAAGTTTCAAGATCCACCCTCTATTCTGTAGTGACTGAACAATTGCGCTATAGAGAAGTTTGTGCTCGCTTGGGACCAAAAAGGTGTACTGCTTATGGAGTTTATGCAGCCGGGAACAACAATCAATGCAGATTATTATTGTGAAACTTCGCGACACTTACGGAGAGCTATTCAAAACAAACGAAGAGGCATGCTGACTTCTGGAACTGTTCTACAAGTAACCCAACGGCTCCTTCAGCAATTTCAATGGGACATTTTTGAACACCCAGCATATAGTCCCGACCTAGCGCCAATTGACCTTAATCTTTTCCCCGTGGCGCGTTTATGAATTATTCTTAATTTTTTGTCCTAAATTTCGCTAGTTGTGGAAACATTTTTATATACACCATGGTGTTGAAGACATTTATAAATCTTGCACCTCATTCAGCTCGGGGCGAAGCCCCTCGCCGAATAATCTTGGTGCCTGGTTGATAATAATAGTCTTGGTGTATAATATACTATTATAAACGTGTACTACTAGTTTCTCTCAAGGCTCCGCTTGCTTTGATGTCTTGGTAATTATGCTGAACACGGGCTTTTAAATTTTGACAAATATTTTTGTGACAATTTATGTAAATTATAATTGATGTGTCGAAAAGGCGTATTATACGGGATAGGGGAGTGAATAGAGGAGTTGGTAGGCATTGTAAGGAATATGGAGGAACAAAAACCATCCAAAAATTTATTAATTTCAATAAACTAGTTAAGAAAACTATTAAAGATGAAAGATAAATGGGAGGAATAGATATGCCGGACCAGTAAGTTATCAATATGCCGGACGAAAATATATAAAACAATTTTTTCTATCCATCGGGATCAGTATTTTCTTTCTATGCATGTAAAATGCAAAAAATGATACTCAGTTGAAGAAGAAAATTTTGAAAATTGAATAAATGAGGCTTTTACTTGATAAAGATCCATTAGTTAGACAAACAGCGCGAATAAATGTCAAATATGTCAAGTTTTATAACTATTTCCTCATCATCATATCCCTCATCTTGCAACTTTCGCCGCTTCTTCTCTTCATCTTCCTCTGTTACTAAAACTTTGGTAGCACATAGTTTTGAGCGTAGCCCCCCATTACTCAATCATTGGGATGCCATTGTCATCTTTCATCATCCCAAGAACTTTTTTATTAACATAAGGAATGTTGTAGGCATTATCTGAAGGATAATCACTCGTGTCAAATCGTTAAAAGGTTTATTACTATTATATCGCTTTACAAACTGTTTGAAACATACAGACCGTTTACAAAGAAGCAACAACTACTTCTCTGGCCACATGCCACGACAGACATTGAATTATACTTCTAAGAAAACTGAGATCAAGTAGACAGAACGAAGACTAGAATGTTCTGATGGAAATAAATGGAATTCAAATTATTCAGTTTTTTTCTTCTTTTAGCTGAATCAGGGAGTATCGATAGTGGGTCGATCTTCTCTGTTAAGGTGTGCGCCACATTTTATGACTGGAAAATATTTGTTCGATATAATTGAATACCATTTCCTGGTAATACATTGCATTCCAAGGTTAATAATACTAACCTATTATATCTTAGATGTGCTAATAATCTTATTTCATTTTTATTTCAATCATGTATAATTATTTACACCGTGTCCCAATAAATCAATACTGTAAAAAATGTTGTAGATCACTTTCCAGTGATAGGTGAATTTCGATTGATACTAAAAAACCATCTAACAGCTCCAAATTTCTCTAGGTTGATTTGTTATCAAATAATTCCTTATTGACAGACACAGTTACACCAAATTCGTTCCATATCCAAAATAAAATTTCTTCATTTCTAGATTTAAGAAGATGTTGAGGTAGCTACTGATCCTATTTATCTAGAACCGTGTGTACAACCCGACTCTTTCAACGAAGTCCATTAGCTTTGAGACCAAATCTTCCATTTAGCTCTTTGTCAGTAGCTTTACGTCAAACTAGTAGAAAAATTAGACATTTTCTTCGCCTCATGGAAAGAAGATTTCGTCTGCCAATTCTATCTGCTTCAAATGCGAACCAAGCTAACTGAATTCAGCTAGTACACAAAAAATGGGGATCTTACTATCTCAAGAAGTGAAGGTGACAGAGTCAAGCTGCCCTTAAAGCACTTCAGAGTTCCAAGGCAACATCTCGGCTGGTATGGGAATGCGGCGAAGAACTTGGAAGACTGGCGATTCGGAACAGTGTAACACTGGAGAGGGTCCCAGGTCACAAATGAATCGCTGGCAATGGAAAAGCTGACGAACTCGCAAGAGCAGGATCGTCAACCCTGATGAACGAACCCGAACTAGCTGTGGGGATTCCCAGATGCTCAACTAGGTCTTGGTTAAAAGGGTGGGTAAAAGAACAACACAATAAACACAGGCAAATACATGGGAATAAATTCATAAGAGAACCATCAGAAAAAAATCTCAAGAAGTAACAAGGATGACTTTCCATGTAAAGAAAGGTTCGGATTGGAACAAAAATTGTTTTATTAGGATAGGCTGGGATTGCTTCTTTTGAAGATCAAGTGGTTTTAAGGTTTAAGTCACGTTGCATGCCATCGGCAATAATGAGACTATTCGATTTAAAAACTGTACGTTAGAAAACAAAAATTATGACTCCTTTTGCCCTCAATACAACCATAATATAACTTATATCAGTCAATTAAACGTTAACAAGCGGCAGTATAACTTACCCTATCATTAAAATCAATGATCGAGTAGATCAAACGATTATAATAAACTTGAACTAGATAGAGTGAATATGTTCAACTTGAACTGTTGCCAACGGATATAAAAACTGTTAATACTATGATGAAATTGACTAAAGGTGATACGTCCAGACCATAATTAAATTTTTAATAGCTTGCAAAAGATCTTGATTTGTCGACATGGTCATTTCATTTGTTAGTCAGTTGGGATAAAAAAATTGTATATCAATGGCGTGGGTGCTAACGGTCAGGTATTTTTTCTACCTACTTTCATTGCTGTTTCTATAATTCTTATTGGAATGTGGATATAGATTTTGTAGCAATTATAACTTGTTAAATGGGAAATATGTTTTGATCATCTTTTTTCATAAGAATTTATCAAATATGGAAGTCAGTATGTGGATTTGTATGGATTGGACAGTGAAGAGGTTAATGGACCACAATGTTAAATAAATTCACAAAATTGTCAAATTATTCCGTGTTTTCTGGCTAATCCTTTCAATTTATCCAATAGAAAAATATCAGAAGAGTAACTTAGGGATGAAGGATTTTTTTGCTTGCAAAAACAAGAGAAAGGACATGAAGAGGAAAACGTAGGACAAAGAAATAGAAAGTCAAGAAAACATAATTTGTATTCTGTGTAAAATTTTAATTTTTAAAAATCGCAGATCGCTTTCGGCTGTTAAGCCGTCTTCAGTGCTATATCTGCAAGTAAGTAATAAAAGTTAGAAATTGTAAAATAAGAAGTAGGTAAAGAATTACTTACTCGTCAGGTATTTGTTACAAGAAACTTTTCGACAACACGTTGACGTCACAAATTAAAACATCTTAAGATAACATTAAATTAAAATTTTACACAGAATACAAATATGTTTTCTTGACTTTCTAGTCATGTGTACTCAGCTATAAAGATATTCACCAAAGAAATAGAAGACTAATAGAGTAAGATCCCAGAGCGAAAAGACATATCAAATAGATGAAATGTTAGGTT
>CAJUYI010004856.1:0-17197 GCA_910591695.1 Galerucella pusilla
TAACAGTCAAGTGGATGTGATAAACTTTGTATTTAGATAACCTAGTTTTAAGGATTTAAATTCTAATAAAATTTTTTTAATACAATTTTCATTAAAATATATTTTTATCTACAAGTGGTTTTCACTCCAGATACATTATGGCAGATATAATTTTTTGTTGTGTAGTGATTGATTATGGGGTTGATTAATTGATTGTTTTCGTTCCAATAAAACTTAACTTTATCTCAACAATCACCATTTTCAACTATAGTCGACTATGTCTGTAGGCATTTTTGGGTTACATTTACTGAAACCTAAAATATCTATTGTGCCCCCTTATTTCTACTTAGTTCCTGAGGAAGGTCTCAGAGACTGGTAGCCTCCTTAGTCCTATTTGCCGGAGAAATTTTAGGATATCTGCAGGCTCAAGTAAAGGCTTAGGTCCCTCTTCTATCCAGTAGTCTTCTGGGTGTTGTGCCCATTCAGGCGATTGTACCGTTAGGATCCCTACTTCGACTTATGCATTTATTTGATCTAAACAGATTGTAGTCACCCAGCAGAATATTTGATTGTCTAAGCCCTACTAGATCTTTGTTCACTTTGTTATGACAAAAGTAAAATAATTTTTCTCCGATCGAATAATAATAATAATATTTATTCACCATTCAATTTTATATAAACAAAAAGTTTAATTTACGATAAATAAATATAGAATCCCCACAGAAGGATGAACCTGTGCGTGTGTTGTACCATATTAATATACTATATATGATTATAATGAATAAAATAAAATTTCATAAATGAAGTATCTTTCATTATAAGAAACAGTGTACCAGGAGACTTATATGTAGATATCGTATTAAAAATAACTTACACATAAAACAGAAAAAGAACACAGCATTTTAAAAACAATTAGCAATAGGATTATAGTATATAAAATTTAGAAAATAAAGTTGCTCCCAGTGTGAAAAGAAAGGCACTGAAAATTTATGTAGATATCACATTAAGAATCATTTATAAACAACACAAAAAACAACACCCCACTTTAAAAATGATATAATTTGTAATAGATATTTGCCTCAAACATCAATATCAACAATACCAACAATGGAGAAACCGAACTACAAGTTACAAAATTCCAAATAAAATAAAAGTACATCTTCAACTAATATTTATACACTGCAGTAATATGTATTTTTCATATCGACATGTTGGTGTATCTGTAATCTTGGCAAACCTAAGATCCAAACTTTAAGCTTATTTTTGAATAAATTATTACTAGCTTTGGTATCCGCTGGAATGAGATTGTACAACCGAGTAGAATAGGTATAACACTTTTGTAAAGTGTTTTTTTGTGATTTTGGCACATATGTAGAATTTATTTTATGACGAGTTTCATAATGGTGTTCAATATTTATAAGTTCATGCTTATTTTCATGTTGCCTTACAACAGTTTAAAAAAAATAAAGTTGTCTTATCTAGAATCAAGGTTTCTTCATAATATAGCGCATCAGTAGGGTAAGTTCGTTTTTTATTTGTGATTTTTTTTAAAGTTAATTTTTGTATTTGCTCTAGATTTTTTATATGAGAGGTATTCGCTGCTCCCCAGGCAACAATCCCATAGAAGAGATGGGTTTCAAACAAAGTGTGGTAGGGTATTCGCATTTCAGCTATATCCAGATAGGGTGTCATGTATTTCAGTCGGTATGTTACACTACGTAATTTTTTCACCAAATAATCAATATGTGCGTCCCATTTCAAGTGAGCGTCTATATATATCCCAAGGTACTTTATTTTATTTACTGGTGAGATGGTGAAATGGTGAAATTTACGTTTCTATATTTGATAAGTAGTGATTTGAATGTTGGCAAATTAGTAGCATAGGATGTAAAAGTAATGTAAAATGTTTTGCTCATATTAATAGTCAGCAGTTTACTTTCAAACCATTGGATTATAGCTTTGAAATTATTTTCTACTTTTTCTTTTAGTGAGCTCCATGTTTCCGATTTGTAAATAACTACTGTGGTAGTGAATAGATTGACGAATCACTTAATAATAAAGTAGAAGTGGCTAATGAAATATTCAACACCCCTGCCTCGACTTCAAATGAATATGATCGAAACGAGATAAGCTAAACAATTTTATTAGCCATGCAGCCTCCAGTACAATTTACAAATTGTACAAACTGTACAATAAATGTAAATATTAGCAGCATCAATTAATTTGTGTTCAAAAATATCTTTATAAATGAGATGTTTCTTTAGAACAACGTTATCAATATGAAACTTAAAACCATACTTTGTTTCATTTTATTGTAACAATCCATTTGTGAGAATATTACCGCACTGTTATTTTCTAATTTCTTAGCAACTGCCCACTATTCTGGAATTTTGAGCTTTGCGCATAGAAAACAGGTCAAAATAGTGTCACTTTTCCCACGTTCGGAGAAAAATAAGATTTCAATCTCTTACTTTATTTGGGTCAATATATATTTGTGAAGCAGCATTTTCGAAGACGAGGCTCATTAAGAATAATTTTATTATCGATCTTGATTTACTGATGAAAATCTCCAGGTTTCAATGTTAAAAGCACAGTATAGGAACGTTAAAGGATTGTACCAATTTAACTCAAAACTTCAAAACAAACAGTAGCAACAAAAAAATGTCATTTTTCTCATTGATATATAAAAAATATCTTAATAATTTTCGTAAATACATTGTCAAATAATTTTTTTTTCCATAAAACGGACCCCGAGCGAAACTAATAATTTGTGATCCGTGCTCAATATTCTGGATTACAGCACGAATATTATTTATGCTCGTTTAAAGTTTATAGGTTGGGTATACAAACACAGTGATTTACAATTTTAAATGAATTTATTGAGTTTTATGTTTTTTAACATTGTGAAATTTGAAAAAAGAAATTTATAAAAATTTGTTCATTATTTAATTAAAGTAAGCACAGTAGCACTCGTCTTCGTAACAAAGTCCTCCAATGTAACCGTATTCAACACATTCGGTAGTGCAGGTATCGCAGTCACAGGTGGCACCAACTGAGGATTTTGGTGATTGGACAGCAACAAGTGGTCCCTTTTTGGCTAGAAATGAGAATAAAAATTAGTTTGAAATTATAAGGTTATATAGACAATTGAGACATATAAACGAGATTTTATCTTCAAAATTATCGTTTTAATTAATAAGGTGTAACAAAAAAATGGAAAAAAAATTCGATCTAGCCTGTTAATATGATTTTTAAGGCTGGGATGAAAAAAAAGTATAAGATATATTTAAATAACAATAAAAACTGCCCAAACGACTAGAAGTTGTTCAAAAAAAAATAATGTTTTCCATATTAAAAATCTCATTTATAATATTTAGCAAAAATAAATTCGACAATTATATTTTAAATTGATGAATAAATACCTTCAACGGATTTAGCGCTGACTTCGGTTGTTGCGAGAACAACTACGGCTACTACGGCCAAGAGAACGAAAGTGAGTTTTGCCATTTTGTCAGAGGATTTCTGTATAACGTTCTCAAATAAAAACTCCATATATATATAGTAATTTGACAAGTACCTGGACTAACAGTCAAGTGGATTTGATAAACTTTGTATTTAGATAACCTAGTTTTAAGGATTTAAATTATTATAATGTAATTTTAGAATACAATTTTCATAAAAATATATTAGTCTTTACTCCAGATATATCTGGTGTAGAAAGTTTTAATTAATATATCAATTATGGGTTTTTCGATTTTTATAAACGTGTTTTTGCTCAGAGACTACGAAAAATTTTCCTGAAAAGTAGAATTCTATTAGCCATACATGGAAATTTAAATATATTTTTCTTATATAAAATGTAAAAATTCACTTGGGAATTGTTTTTCGGACCCTCCAGTGCATAAAATACAAATTTACCAAAATGTTCAATTTAAAAATTTTCTATTCCACTCCATACATTTAGAAGACTACTTTTCCCACGAATTTCATGAAATTCTTAATTTTTTGCATAAATAAAAAACCAAAATAAAAAATCGGATAAATTTCGAAAACTTTGAGATTAATGCAGACAGTTTTGTTCATCATGGACCTGTTAACCTTTTAAAAACCTTTTAATTTTTTTCTTTTATATACAGGGTGATTCATTAAGAATGTCCAATCTCTGAACTGTAGATTCTAGACCTCAAAATATGATGATTCTGCTCAACATGCCTTATGCAAATATTGCTAGTTTCCAAAGTTTAAATTTAAATTTTGATTTTCGCAATAATTTTTTAGGTTTTCACAATTTCTCTTTGAAAATTGGCAATTTTTCGTTTTATGGCATGAGGAATCATAATTTGCAATTCAATTTAACATTGCTAGTAGAGGGCGCTAGTTACACTTGATTGTGTTAATTAAATCAAAGTAAACTTTTTTGGTCTAAACTTACAACTAAAATGATGAAAAAATACCAAAAAGCGTTGAATTCTACAAAAAAGGTAGAACGTGTCGCGGGACACACGGTAGGAATCTCACGCGGTAGACCCGGGTTCGATTCCCTGTAAATAAGTTTCTTTTCAATTGTTAATTTCATTTTCAAATAATTATCCTGCTTGATATTAATAACGACAACAGGTAGACGTTTGAAATATTTAGCAGAATATTCATTATTAATGATAATGGTACGTAAACACAATAAACAGTAAACACAATCTACCGTCCTGACAACCGATGCTGTAAATAAACAAAAAAGATCAATCGCGCAAAAAAAATTATGGAAATAATAATAAAAATTCATCCGAACAAATTTCAGTAGATCACCAGCACTGCGAATACCAGCTTTGCATAGAATTTTAATATAGCATTGGTGGTTCAATGGTAGAATGCTCGCCTTCCACGCGGGCGGCCTGGGTTCGATTCCCAGCCGAAGCATATGAATCGCTGCCTCGTATACGAGAAAGAGACTCAGGAGAGAGAACACGCACGCAAACAAGGCACATAACGAAGCAACGTAACATAACGTAACGTAAAAAAAAGTTACTTTTCTTTGATTCGTGTAACTCAATCGGTTATCGAGTTATTTGCAAATTTTAATTTTTTTATAAAAAATTTTATTATTCCTCAAATATGTATCAATAACAAATTTGTAAGCAAAAATAAAAAACCTCAAAGCAAATGCTCAAAGAGAAATTGTGAAAACATAAAAAATTATTGCGAGAATCAAAATTTGAATTTAAACTTTGAACACCTCGTATCTCGGAAACTAGCAATATTTGCAACAGGCATGTTGAGCAGAATCATCATATTTTGAGGTCTAGAATCTACAGTTCAGACATTGCACATTCTTAATGAATCACCCTGTATATACTAACTGTTATAAAGTTAAAATGTACTAATTTTTCGGGCGTTCCCTTATTGATTTCTAATAACTATTACGAAACACCCGAATTGTTTCCTTTCCAAATTTGAATAAATATTCATTTATGTTAAAAAGGTAATTTTTTTGGGCGGAAGAATGGAGTGTAGTGGGTATATATCAATTTGTTGACAGACGGTTGCTCGAAATTTACATTCAATGAGAGAATTTCATCATCATGTACATTCGCATAATCACAATTGAAATTAACAGATCACATTACGAATGAGAAGTGCTACAAAAAAAATTCACTCGGTATATAAGCTTTTAAAAATTGGTTCATGAAAAAATTTGACATTTTCAAATATTCATAAATTATACGAGATATTCCAACGAGTGATGACATAATCCCATTAGATCAGATGTATTTTTTTGAAAAATAATGTTATTTGGGTAAAAATTCATTTTTTGTCAAAACTTTTTTGATTCAAATATAGCACAGAACAATATGTGGAAGTTACTATTTGAGCCCCCTCATAATATTTTACAAGGAAAAATTATAGCTAGATGGAAGAAAAGTTATCGATAGGTATTTTCATTTCGATAGACAAAATGTCTGCCAACAGTTTATTGAAAGCAGGATGGCGAATTATTTTTGTTAGATCTACTGGGGCTACAGGCTCCATCTAATTGAAATGTCATAGTCCAGTTTTAAAATATTTTCAGCTTCACGGTACTGTGGAGAGACTGTAAGAATGTGGCTTGAATAATATTGCTAACACTTACACTAACGCTATTAATTATAAATTCATTTTTATTACCAGTAAAAGATGTAACTTGACCTACTCGACTATTGGTTTTGACTCTCTTACGTTCCACAATTCCTGCGAGGTGTTATAATTGAGAGGAAAGTATGATAAGCTGGAATAGATATTGATTTAATCACTACTACTTTATTTCCTTTGATTTTTGTATGAGTTGACACAGAAAGAATTTTTTACCTTGCTACTCTATAACTTTGCTACTGATTCTATTGCCCGATTTCACCAAAATATTGTGTTCAAATTTCCCAAAACAATTAACAACAAGAACAAGGAACATACAGAAGTGAATATATAAATATAAAGTGGATATAGACACTCCTTGTGGGGTTGCGCCGCATACATGCTTTCTAGATCCGCTTTCTGGGGTGGATCAATCACCTTCATTTCATTATTTTCTCGCTTATTTTTTTCCATAGAATCCTACTCCTCGTTTTTTCCTTCCATCTGACGATTCCTATCCTTCTCAAATCATTCTCCACTTCCTTCAGCCACTTAGATCTGGGTCTTCCTTGCCTTCTCCTACTACCTGGCTCCCACTGTAGCATTGAGCAAGCGACTGCTCGCTCACCTTCTCTCCATACATGTCCGAGCCATTTTATTATTTGTCTCTTCATTCTCTTCACTATATCTTCCCTGTTCATTTCTCTCAGTATTTTATTATTCATACGTTGCCTGTATTCATTGTCGTCAGTTTTTATTGGCACTAGAATTGTTCTCGTTATTTTTCGATCTACTATCCTTTTGTCATTGTTATCGTTTCTGCTCTATTCATTATCACAAATCTTATTATTGTGTTGTGAATGTTAAATTTAGTGTATCTTGTCAATAGTTTGCTTTTCAATAGTTTCTTATTGGCATAGTATCTCCTAACAGCAGCCATTATTTTTTCTTCTATCTCTGATTTTCGTTCTCCATTACTGCTGATCGTGACTCTACTTTTTCCACTTCCTCAAATTCATATTCCCCTATTTTAATCATTCTGTTTTCACACTGTTTGCCAACTCTCATCATTTTTGTTTTGTTTCTATTTATTTTTAATCCCATTTTTTCATCTTTCGTTTCGTAGTATTTGTTTCATGATACTCCTTCTTTTCGTTACTATCACTATGTCATCTGCATATGCGACTATCCGCTCGTTCTTAAATTTGCCTTGTTCACATTTCTCAGAACATGTTCCAGAGCCAAATTGAATAATGTTGTTGATAGACCTTCACCCTGTCTTCCGCCTTTATATTAGATACAAAGCCCTCCGTTTCAGAAGTGAATGTACGTATTGAAAAAATGTTAATAACTTTGTATCAAGACTGCAATCGAAATTTCTTATTCTAAAAGTAGCAGATATTTAGAGCTAGACATTTGAATTCATTGAATGCACTTTCTTGGAATCCGAAATGAAACCATTAACGTTTCATGGAAGTAATATGAATTAATTTTTTGCGCGTGTTTGTTCATTGTCACTAAACCTTATTGTTTTCTCTACTAATTCAGTTATGTGAAAAATGTCGCTTTTTTGGGCGTAACAATACAAAGAAGTGGGTATAATTTTGTATCAAGCCGAACCTTTTATTTTAATTGCTAGTGTGTATCAGGAGACTATATAATAGCATTCTTACGAGAATCTACAAACTCGTTCAACTATAGAAACCAGAAATTTATCCAACGAAATGTCAGAGTAATAATTCCATGTAAGCATTTTCTAAAATAAAAATTTTTCATTACATCCTCAATCGTTCGATAAAGCTACTGTGTTAGCGAAACGCGTCACAAGCTTAAATTGATCTTCATCACATTTTTTTCCAGGCCGAGATGGGAAGCTCATGTTCGAGTGGGTCCTTGATTAGTACCCAGACAGTAACAGCCAAACCCACCTTAAACTTGCTGTTACTCCCGCCTTGGAATAACTACCCTAGTTTACTCCAAGACGGGTGAAGGTCCCTCTCTAGCCATCGAGTCCAATGGATAGAGGAGCGGGTAAATATACAACACGGCTCCACCCACCACCTCAAATTTAGTAGTTGAGGTGCGCATGCGTCCAAGCAGACATTCTATTCGATGTATCTGAATGTGAGCTGATTAGCGCAGTTGGTAGGGTATTGAGCTTACAACTCAGGGGTCGTAGGTTAGTTTTTTGTTTTTTTTTAGTTTTTTATTTCTTATTTTCTGATATTTCTATACATAGTTACACTTTGATCAACCGGGTATGGGCCTGGGTTTTCTTGTTGTTTTTTAGTTTTATATTTCTGATATTTACATATTGATTTGAAGTGAAGTTAGTGACACTGACAAGTTTTTCGATTTAAATGTAGTGCAGAATCTCCAGCCATTAATCCAATTACTTGGACTTGCGCAGTTGATGGAGCCGTGTTGTATATTTACCCGCTCCTATGGATCGGACCTTGACAGCACTGCTGCTGCCAGTCCACCCACTGTCCTGTACGCCTGCACCACCCTCAGGAGTATCCCTTTTTGCACCCGCAGGAGTGCACCCCACACTTCCGCGCCATACAACATACTCTGCTTTACCGTCCTACCAATTACCCTCCTCTCCCACTCTCCCGGTCCTTTCACATTTCCTATTAATCTTCCCAGCCATGCTGCCCTTACTTTTGCCTTCTGTGCAGCCTTCAACATATAAAAACCAGAAGTTTATCCAGAGAAATGTCGGAATAATTTCATGTAAACATTTTCTAAATTGAAAATTTTCCATTATATCCATCTCTCGTTCAATAAAGCTACTGTGTTAGCGAAGCGCGTCACAAATTTAAATTGATCTTTTATCAATCAAAAGCCTCATCTATCCAATTTTCACTTGGACAATGCTCATGGACAATATTCAAAAATATCAAAGAAAAAAGATAAAATTTTCATTTAGTACAAACAAACTTTACATGTGTTTAACAAGACACTTACACTTTTAACTTAAATAATATATTACATAATGATTAATATTTTTGGCATTCATGAAAGTAACATACAAATTTTCAATATACATGTTCATGATGAAGGTCTCCAAGATATGGATCTAGGTCATAACCATCTGCATATCCGTAGCCATCGTAGATGTCATTTGCTCCTGAAAAACAAATAAATCATTTTTAATATTTTTTTTATTTTTTCAAGTTTTTGGACAACTTTTATAGTAATCGTATTTTCGTAATCAACTTCTGCCAAGCTAGGGGCTCCATATTTATGAAGCTTTGATTTGGAGTCCATTGTTTAAAAGAAGGGGAAATCGTCCTTGTCCTTTGGGAATAAAATGTCCAGATCCCTAAATTTTCACATTTTTAATTCATTTGGAAAAAATTCTGCTCAGGAAATACTAGAACAGGAAGAAGGATCTCCCTAGTACACAAACATACGTCCTTTATCAATAATAATTGAGAAAATAAAACATCATAAATACAAACTATATTATACAGTTACACCATTTAATAAATTATTTATCATATATATTTTCCTAAAGCCGGATCTCTGATATTTTTGTGCTTATAGAACATCGAGGTTATTGGTTATATATATTTTATTCTTCGATGACAACTACAACTACTAGCTACAACTTTTATATTTTCTTTACTGTATCTACCTTTTTAACTGCTACAATAATTTCCATGTTTTTGACATATTATGTTCCAACAATTTGAAAGATTTTATTTATTTTTACAAAACTATCACTCCATTTTAGGATATGGCACAATTAGAAGAAATTTAAATTTTAATACCTAACAGTATCTCTCTGTATCTGTAAAGTAGGGAGGGAGAGTGTTGGAGGGTGGGTATAGGTCATCGTCCATCCTGTCCTTCCCAGAAAGGTGGACAGGTCACTAGGAGACATCTCCTTTATATCGGCAGGTGTAGGCTAAGACTCACCGATCACACACTCTCTTATCGACGATAACTCCGACACTCGCATGAGACATGCCTGTCAGTTTCATCTTCCATTTCACACATCCTGCATAGAGGTGTGTTCACAAGCCCCATAGTATGGAGGTGTTTCGTTAGTTGACAGTGGCCAGTTAGAGATCCTACTGTTAATCGTAGGTTTTTCCTGGTCATCGTCAAATATTTCTTCGGCGCCAGCTTCCCAGGGTCGCCCAGGATGATCCTACAAGACTGCATCCTTTGATTCCATCCCATCTCTTCGGCTAGCTCCGCAATTGTCGAAGTCGTAAGGGCGTAGGTGTCAATTGTCCCTAAAATTTTTACTCCAGCCGCTTTTCTGGCTAAAGAATCGGCAATGCGATTACCTTTACTCCTCTCGTGTCCTTTAACCCACCTCAAGATAATACTGTTATCTGCCGAGGCGTTAGCTAAATCTTGGTGGCATTCTAGTACTAGTCCCGATATAACACGATGTCTGTTCAAAGCTAATACGGCTTGTCTACTATCAGTGCAGATTGTTAAGTTTTTGCCAGATATTCCTTTTCTGGTTAATTCTTTTGTGGCAATTGAGATACCAGCCAGTTTTGTTTGAACTAAGCTGGAATTGTTTCACATTCCCCACTTAATCCTTAGGCTTAGTGCTCTGGAGTAAAATAGAGTAAATAGATAACAGTAATAAACTAAAAGCTGTTAAAACTAGAAAGCGATGCTAACCAATAAATACAGCACAACAGTAATACTAAACACATTTTGTTCTACTTATAAAGAAGAAACAATTGTATTTTTTTATAAACTTTGAAGAAACCTTACTTTTTTCAACTTTTGGAATTTGGCCAACCATATATGTGGCTACACTTACTAAATATACCGGTATCGGCAGCTGTTTGGTTCTAGAAAGGTTAGAGGGAAAAAAGGCGTTAGTGTATTTAAGACATGAGAATAGTAAGGCAGAAAAATACTCAAGGTTGGTATTAGGTTGTGAAATAACATCAGAGTGAGATGGGAGTAAGACGAATGTGAATTTATAGTATGGAATGTTAGGAGATTGAGGAAAGACTGGGGGAATTGTATATATCTGGCGTACAGAGGAGAAGGAATGCGAAAAAAAGGGTTGGTGAGGGGGCAGAACAAATACGAGCCACTTTTTTGTAAACTTGAGTTGAAGTATGAGTTAAAGACGGAAATGGTGGAGTCGAGATCAATTAATTGATCGCATAGTTCTCTATCCTGTGATTTGATCATATGGATGAGTAGTTTTAATCATTTCGATAACAGAAAATGTATTTTTTTGAAATGGCCATCTTCAAGTCACTCTCAATTGATTGTCAAATACAATATAATTTTCAATAATCTCATTTAAAAAAAAATTTAAAAAGAACTTTGTACAGCTAGGTCAATAATGGACAAATTTTGTATACCCAGGAGATTGTCTTTAACATATTTGCTGCTTGAAATTACCTATCAAGATAAAATTATTAGAATAAAAATGCCATTTGTTTAAAATCCGCGCTCAACCAAAAATGACTGATGACATAACGAGTACGTTCATGATAATATTATGGAAAACTGACAGTGTACTTGTCAGTCAGAAGACGGGGTAAATGTTTCTCGTGGTGCGTTTGTGAATTATTTTTAATTTTCGTCATGAACTTGGCTAATAGTGGAAAAAAATGTTTATACACCACTGTGGTGGATACATTTATAAACCTCGCACCTTATTCCGCTCGGTGCGAAGCCCCTCGCGAAATAATTTTGGTGCTCGGTCAATAATAATAGTCTTCACTACCTTGGTGTATAATATATTATTATTATTGCAGATAAACGTTTGCAAATCGGCCAAGCGCGATCATTGGCACTGCCAATAAGCCAGTCTCTTGTTATAATATGATTTAGACTACCCTGCCTACTAACTTGATATAGATATAAATAATATAAAAATAAATGACTACCACTATTTATTTCACAACTAATTAAACAAAAATCTTCGAAGAAACGAATGACCCTGTATAAATATCGTCAAGACTTTTTATTCGAAGTTATTATATGATAATAACGATTATTTTCTTGAAAATATTGTAAAAGCTATATTGTACATTATCTCATTAAGTGGACTAACCCGTTCTCCTTATTTTCGACAACCTGTATCTCAAAAACTATCCATTCGATCTTTTTTGTAGACTCAATCATCATACGAAGTTTCCAGTCGATTCTACTGGCACGCATCTTGCATAATATTTGTTCGGAGTCCTTTATTACAAATAAATTAAATGAAAATTCCTTTATAATTATTAATAACCGCCAGTTATTAATATAACGACTTTATGTTGGAAAAATATCAAACGGTGAATCCTGTTTTATTTTTTTCTTTCGAACACATTTAAAATTGGATCCGGTTGTTGTTTAAATGTCAAACAACTAAAAGGATATTATATGCTTCTTCAACGATACCCATTAACCTTAACTTTGATTCTATTTGATAACTTGTTTATTGTTCGCTAACGTCATAGTGGGTAGTTGCATCGAAAAGCTTTTAAAATTTAGACAAAGTAAATGTTGCCCGAGGAAATATTCGAAAACAGAGGTCATTCGAAGGCACTCCAAAAACATAAATATTTGTTGAAACTGCAATAGAACATTGTTTACAGAGTTGGGAAAGCCTGAGGCCCATTTGATACGAACTGTTTATACGCCGCAACCAGGCCGTTTTATTTGCCAGCTAAAGCACGGGTCACATTAGGCTGGTTGCAAGCCGCGAATTGAAGAAGCCGCTACTATAAGCTTGGTGTGACCACGAAATTCGCAGCTGACACGACCAGCCGGCGAGTATTTGCCAGCGGCTGACGAAGTTGGACATGTTCAACTTTTGGTAGCAGGCAGCTAGCAGCGCAGTCTTAACATCAGAGTCGCGCGCCAGCATCGAGTAGACTAACATGTGGTCTGTTGTTTACACGTATACTCTTGTTTTTATTTGTGAATTTTGTATAAAAACACGAAGATCGTGTTATGCGGCACTCTAAACAACAAAGCCAGAGATCAAAAACTATGTTAACTTGCAAGGTATCTTAAGTTTATATCCAGCTTGATTCTACACAAAATTGACTGTCTAAATCTAGTATCTTATTTTTTAATTAGTGGTTCAACCAATTCTAGCAATTCTTGGAATTTAGGTGCTGACATTCTGGGTCCTCTTCTTTTAACTCTTCTAAAAGTCTTGAGGATGCTCCTAATTCTTCCCTCCTTTGTATCCAAGGCCTACACCACCATCGTCTCTTCTTGCGGTTCAGCATTTCCAAACAAAGCTCCGTTACACAAATTCTTAATAACCGCCTAATTACTTGTTCACGTAAACCCATAGATAGACGACATGTGAGTGGAACTAGAACCAGGCGAGTAGCCGAGTATGACCGGGTTGCCAGCAGCTATTAGCTGGTGCTACTGCCAGCCTAATGTGACCCGCGTGCTTATAGGAATCGTTAAAAATCTAGCGGTTACTAGCCGCAGAACTGTGCCAGACCGCTCGTTGACGCGGCAGTTTGAACGTCTTGAAAACGCCAAGTGACTGGGGACAGGGCGGAGAATACGGAGTGTCTATACGGGCTTTTCCTCGGTTTTCTTTGTACGCGTCAACAGATCGGTGGCTGGTCTGAACAGTCCGCATAGAATGGACCTAACATTCTTGGACGTCTGGGAAGACTGCTATTATTGTCGTAGTAAGCTCTCAATCGCCTAAAGACATTTGCACACCGGCGTACTGAACGTCCTGGACGTTTGTAACGTTCCGGACGTCATGTGCGCTCCTTTCACATCGCCCAGCAACGTATCAAACGTCCACTTGTTCGCTCATGAGGATCAGTCAGTGCAAAGATGTCTTTTCCTCCAGTTTCTTGGTGTGAGATCGGGTTTTCTGTTCCGTGGATGAACGAGTCGAGTATAGTGATAGTGATGACGACTTCTTATTATTATTATATTCGTTAACAGAAAGAAGTAAATGGATACATCCCATAAATAAAAAACGGAAGAGGTTACAGGATGATCACGAACTACTTCCAACAACGCTTCCATGGTACAAACGCACAAAACACCAACAACAACAAATACACTGAGATGACGTGGGGTTTTGCAGAAATACATCGGAGCACGTGGTTCTGACGTGTTCATTGCGCATGCGCTAGGCCTTGGATGGGCTTGACGTTTGTAGAAAATCACTCGCCGAGCGATTCTCCGGAAACCGTCGCGGACTCAAGGACGTTCGCAACGCTCTGGACGCGCGGTGTGAACCGTCTCATTTGATAGCATGGGCAGCGATTTATTTTGACAAAAACTTACTAAACTTTCAGGACGTTCAGTAAGCCAGTGTGCAAATGCCTACCAACCGTACTTCCTGTTTTTGCTGCTGGACTCATTGTAGTGATAATAAATATGATATCCTGAATTTATTGATAAATTGATTGATTGATTACTTTGGTACAACCAGTCAGAGTTTTAGGGTCCTCTGCACCTCAGCGTTTAGTATTTTTGTGCGCTTAGAAGTATCGTTTATGTTCATTAGTCCTTATCGGGATCAACAATCTTTCTATTAGGTCCTTCAAGGACTGCTTTATACTTTTCTCTAGATTAACTATGAAATATGCTTTATATTAGAGCTGGATTAGAGTGATGCTCTTCAGCATTTGTACTAATTAACATACCAAAAACGAGTTGTTTTTAAAACCTTTTAAAATAATAATATTATCTTGATTGAGGGTACACTGTTTTATATCCAAAACTTGAACAATTTATAAGAAATATTAAGTTCACTTTCACATACAACCAGTTATAAGAGATCTAGTTTGCAAATAAAACTTTACATAATCGATAAAAATCATAAATATTTATATCAATTTTAGAAAATTGAAAGTTTTCAGATTCATAATTCTTCTAGGGAAATAATTTCTTGTAAAAGTTATAAAATAATAATAAATTCACTACGAGAAGGGGTAGTATGAGTTAAAGTTCAAGTAAAACAAAAAAAATCATTTTAATCAGTTCAAATTCTTTCGTTACCTACTTCTTAATTTGATTCTACGATAAAATAAAGATTTCCACAAACATGAATTTCACAAGATTTCGTATAAAGCAAGTTAATATAACCATATATTATACACCATCTGTTTTTACTTTTCTCAATCAACTCCAACTTACACAATCCATATTAAAGAACTGTCAGACATTCTGTTTAAAGAGTTTAATAATTTTTGTCTAATGCAATAAACAATAGTCAACTGTCAATCAATTTAACTTAGGTACAGTGATTATTGCTCAATAAAATATCTTGGATAGATTCTGCATGTAGAATTTTCTAATATATATGCTACAACTTTTCAATATTCTAACTGATGATTACAAATATTTATCGATATTTTTTAAATTTCCCTCATGTGTTTTCTATATGCTGTTAAATATCCTAGACCTAACTTTAAATAAACAGATTGGCTTCCAATTCCTAATGCTACTAATTGTTAAAAACTACTATCAACCACTTGCGTAGATTATTCAGTTTGTGCCTTGGGGAAAAGCCACATACTACTTGATTTTCACATAAAACTCGATGGAGAAGAATGGAAGGAAATACCTCCAATCAATGCAGAAAACTCTTGGCTCAAAACTAAAAGTACTACATAATTGTGGTAAGAAACAAGAAGTAGAATTCCTTGAAGAATTAGAAATGAGAAAACACTTAATAGATCCACAATATGAAGTCGTCAAAGATATCCAGGATTACTCCATAGTCACTCCAAAAGTTCTACTGCTGTCTTTAGCCACTTCCTCAAACATTATTGGTCCAGAAACTTTCTCCACAGTAGTATTGCCACGCGTCTGTACAGTTCCAGACATAGTTAGGCTTTTTGATTGCATGTCCGGCCTGTGTTAGGCTTTTTACATTTCGCGCGAGCGCCGAGCTTGGACGTGTCCTGCCAAACTAGATGGTCTAAGCGGCTATTGGGTTTGGCGACCTGGAACTCTACCCCCAAGTATGCTTATAGTTTCGTGAGACTAAAAAATACCTTGACATCATATTAAGCTAGTTATCTTTCTCTGAGAACATTTGAAACTCGATATTTTAACGAGAATCGTATTTTGAATAGCTTCTAATTATAAATTTCTTCGTAACTTTTGCTATAATTATTTGTAAAGCAAAATATTACCAGCACTTAACATATTTAAAAATACGATGTCAGGCATTTCACAACAATTTGATGAGAAAAAAAATCTTTAATACTATAATACGAAAAGAATGTTGTTAGTATCATGCTAAAGTATACTTTGCAATCATTATATTGCTTTTACTTGAAAGGAATAGTTCAGAAGACCTTAATTCTTGGTAATGAGCTCATAATCTTTATGTTATAGACAGTACGTTACGCAGTGTTGACATTTATTAATGCATTTGAAATTATGTTCAGCTGGTGTAATTAACAGACTCGTATCGGCATAAGTTTGAACAATATCGGTCAACAGAATTATCGTATAATACTAATTATGTAAAGGTATTACTTTTTTTGAAGAATTTTAAAATTGATAATAAAAAATGATATGAATTATTACATATTCTTTAAGGATTAGAAAATTCTACGTCTACCAATTTCATAGAAGAACTTATCTCTCAGACAGTGCCGCGCCAAGTGTTAAGCTACATCCTCAATCAATCAGCTAGCGAAGTGGCACTTCAGCACGCGTGCAGCAAAACTGATAACCATCCTCAATCCTGTCAATTCAGTCAGCCTGATTGTGATCGCACATGCGCATTTTCTTTGTTTATTTTTATTTATTATATAATTGGAATACAAACAGGACGAGCCAAAAGCTAATATTTGTTACAAAACACGTTAAATAAACTAACATTAAGGGTAAAACATATATTGTACCATTATTGAGGTACCGGATTGATAAATTGTGCACCTGTTGATCCTATAAATAAAAATATTAAGAAATGGTCGATAAAAATAATACAGTAAATAATGAATTTTTGCTATAGTGTATATCAAACCATAAAACAATTTGTAAAAGAAATAAATTGCTTAACAATGATTGCTCTCCTTTAGTTCTAATACTAATAATATTCCGTTCCATACTTGGGTACTAACTACTTATCAAAGACAACAAATTAAACGATGAAATTAAACGCTTCAATTTGTTG